>CAJQUW010007906.1:0-212025 GCA_907163375.1 Prostheceraeus crozeri | reverse complement strand
TGGTCATCAAAACATACCACTTGGACCACCTAGGCCCTATGAGGTAGATATAGATTTGAAGAGACCAATTCCTTATCAATTTGATAATTTGACATTGAATCACCATATTTTGAATGTAAATGAAGCATCCAACTGCTCAGGTCATCAACACATGCCACTTGGATCACATAGGCCCTATGAGGTAGATATAGATTTGAAGAGACCAATTCCTTATCAATTTGATAATTTGACATTGAATCACCATATTTTGAATGTAAATGAAGCATCCAACTGCTCTGGTCATCAACACATGCCACTTGGACCACATAGGCCTTATGAGGTAGTTTATAGCTCTGAAGAGACCAAATTCCTTATCAATTTGATAATCCTGACATGAAATCACGTAATTTTGGATGTGAATGAAGCATCAACTGTCAGGTCATCAACTCATGCCATTTGACCACCTAGGCCCTAGGAAGGTAACACAAGACGAGGGACCTATTGTGTCTAATTAAGCTCCATGTTCAATCCTTGCGCATGTGTGTGTTCATCTTCTTTATCCATGGAATTGCCCTTTTGAAGTCGCCTTTGATGGCTGTTACAACGCTCAATGAAGTAAAAGGAAATTCAGCAAAATTTACAATTAGTGTTTTAAAATGCTGAGCAACATTTAGCCTTGGTTTACAACATTGTAGATGTGCTCGTAATTAGTTTTATACATATGGTTCGCGATGTTTTTTTTTGGGGGGGGGGGGGCCGGACATAACGTTTATGCATTTGCACACGTGATTAATAGATTACTGTAAATGAAACTGCTAAAAAACTATTACATTTTTTGTCCCGGCAGAAATTACTATGTAAGGAGGAAAGATGCATTGACATGTTAACTATAACAGTACAAATAGAACTTTATTCACAAATTTTACAAAACATAGGACACTTTTTTGACGTGCTGGGGTTCCATACTTCAGGTGATTCCGCCTTAAGTAATGAAAAAAACGGTTTCGTACACTATCACGGAATTTTGCTACGTGGGTACCTTGAGCTCGCCAAAAAAAGGTTGAAAAGTTTTTTTAGTCTCGGGAACCGTTTTATGAAGCGCTATGTGAGAACCAGCTGTACAGTTGCCTTACGAAAGATTTTTAAATGCATGTTGGGGATGGTAAGAATCAGGTGCAGTAAAGTGTTTGTAATGGACTTGAAAAAAGTTCGGTGTGAAATATACGATCTTTGTTCTTATACAATTGTAAGTCCAAAATGTTAACTCAGAAACTATGATTCACTGTTCACTTTTATACAATCATGAAGAAGCACCATTAAAATATAACTGTATTATTTCGACAATCTTAACATAGTCAGTAAGCCTTAAATCAGACCGCTTCGGATTCGGATACTTTAATAAAAGCGCGGCTTTCCGAGGCTATACCCTCACCTATGGGTATATTTGTATATAAGGTTAAAATGTCCATTGAAAAGATACAGTTTGATTACAAACCTTTACATTTCTAGGCGCAGGCCTGTGATCAGCCTACGAAAAAAAATTGAGGATTTTTTGTGAAAAAATTTGAGGAATGGAAACGCAGCCTAATATGATAATTGCAAGAAAAACTACAAATTTTAGCACGGAATTTTGGGCCAAACTTCAAATCATGAAAGTCACAACGAAGAAGGTAACCCAAGGGTAGACCACACCTCACTTTTTTGTAAGTTGTGTATATTGCAAAAGAAATACTGACTTTGGTCAAAATCACTTCCCGCGTTGTTTACTAATATTTTTGTTGCCTCAAGTTTCTGGGTCAGAATTGTGTCGAACGGAAGGATGTCATATCAAGGCTCTGATATCGCTCTGGTTCACGCTATCGTCTCCAATGCAATGTTGCTTGTCAGATTGTATACTGTAATTTCTTTGGACGTAGGATATATCCTCAACCTCAGTGCATCTGGGGCTATTGCAACCGATTAATTTTTTTATACGGACCCTTTAGACACACTTTTTTGGAGGAGAGGTAACCCATAAGTATAGAAAGCTTAAAATCGTGTGACGAATGCTTGCGACTTAAAAAAAGTCAGTAATTTATCATGAAGGATACGCCACATTACACACTAATTCATTAATTTTACTTTATTGCTACATAAGTTTGTGGGTTTTGTTTAACTTGTTAGCGCTTGATTCATATCGCTTCGATCTACATTCAAATGAACATGAATTCTCCTTCATACAACCCAAAAGCAAGTGTCGGGAACAACAAAACACAAAGGCTTGCCAGTTGAGGTTTGTTGGTCTCATACCAGGCTCTATTCGTCACGAAGTTTGTGCCGAGATATTGACGTCCACATCTTGCAGTAGACCCAGGTTGAAAAATCTACCAACCCAGTTTTACTATGTGGTTCAGTGTCTTAATTAATCTAAGTTCACATACAACGATAAGCAATGTGTGCACTAATTTCACACCAACTGTGTTCAGGAAATTATGAAAACGATCTATACGTGAATAATTCATCCAGGGATAAATGTCGGTCGGCAGACCCTGGAAAATGTCGCTGCAAAAAAGACTCATGAGTTAGCAGGGCTTCATCGCTTCCAACCTCCGCACGCTATTGAACCAGGAGGCATGTAGACATTTAAATTTAGGGACCATCCGCTTTACCCCGTCGGATGTGTTCATGTTCAGTGGAAATAAAAAGGAAGAGTGAGTGAAACAAACTCTTTCAGTTGATAAGAGCACTGAAATCCAAGTGGGCTGGGCAACCTATTGTTATCATATAATGGATATGGGGAAGATCGAATATCCTTAAGTTCTTTTAAGTAGTACAGGCATGAGGTAGTAGGATATATTAGCATACTATATTAGAAGCCATATAGTCGCAGAGACATATAAAGAAGGTTGTGACAAAGGTCAAGATAATTAATGAATTATATTTAATGATTTTATATATAATGAACTGCATTTTATTGTTGGAATTCTAAGCAATATTATGAAGTTAGAAGTAAAAAAATTGCAGTGTTCAAATATACAATTTCTGTTGGATTTGATCGCAAGTTGTTTCACTCACTAAATACCTGTAAGCATTTAATGAGTAAGTTCGACAGACAATAACTTCGGACAACTTCTCTGCTTAGCAAAATAAGTCCAGACGAACCGGAACATCTGCAGCCCTGTAGCTTGCAGAAATGAAAACGACATTCAACTGCATTCAAGGCGTAACAGAGGTGCGTCAAGGTAACAAAATTAAAAAAAAACAAGCTAACGTACTGGTTAATTTTTGATGTGATAAATATGATGATGGCTAAAAGAAAATCATCATATCCTAAAATGTCTAAGAAATTTAAAAATACTTTACTAGAAGGACAAGCAACGGTTCTCCTATCCTGCATGTGGAATGAATTTGGTGAGTAAGTCACTCTTTTCAAATTATGTTTATCACTTATATATTGAAAAGATTCAATTTAACAGTCCGCCCATTCAGATGATAAAAGGACAGGGTCTGTTTCCGAATCAAAATAATCAGATCTAGCTAGCACAGCGGAGATTACGCTATCTAAATCTACAAAGTGTGTGAGAGAAAAATTCATTAAGTATATAAATCATGAGAGAAGAAAAAGAAAAGAAATAAATCATGAGTGATTCCATGATTACTAGCATGGAAGTAGGGTACATGTTACAGGATTCTATCTTAGCTTCTTGTTTGGAAGTTTACATATCATCGCCATTCGCCAAAACAAACAATACATTATCCGATCATTTGTCTGTAGTGTCGTATTTGAGGAATTTCTCATAGTTAAGCTACATTTGAGGAATTTTTGAGGAATTTGAGGAGTATTCACAGGCCTGGTGTATGCTGGGAAATGAAATGTAGTGAGTCTCTAACAAAAGTTGGCGATTGCTTACTATAGGAGCAAGAAAATATTCTACAAAAACAGAACAAAATTTGCTGATACTTTGGGAGTCTGAAATGATTGGTCTGCTGGAAGGCATAGTAGTGGCACTAAATACATCTAGCTATTCTTATGTACTTTAGGGAGCAAATAGAAAAGGTTGCGAATTACAATCGTTTTTAGGCAGCAGAAAAGATAATTTGCGATTGTTAATAAAACCTTTTTTCTTTATGTAATACAATAAGTTACAAAGTTGAGATAGCTACATTGTTAGTACAATCTTCATTAATACAAGAATACCAAAATTTTCATCATAAAGTTGGCGGTAACATTCCGCATTGTAATGCTCAATAGGTACAATCATCCATCTATTGCTCCTATCGACTGGGGCAATTTTAACTGTGGTATCCCTCCTGATAGACGATTCAGCTTGACACATTCAGCGGTACTCAAATCCGGAGGAAAACAACTAGAGCAATTTGTCAAAAGCAAAAAACTACTGAACGTATACAATGACAAATACGCAAAACATTTAGTGGGTACAGGGGAATCATGAGGAAAACGGTTTGCTTTTGGAAATAGAATCTACAATTGTTGAAATTATTGGATGCAACAAAACTCCATTTGGATTTTTCTTAAACAAATCGTCTACACCATTAATAATATGAAAATGAATAGAACAAGGACTTGGCTTGTAGGAATAAATTTCTGGAGTTTTGCTCAAAAGAGGAAAAAAGTTGCCGTAGTGGGGCGAAAACTTTTACAAGTAATAACTACATTTTTCTTTTATGAATAATAGTCGTCTCTATTCACACTAAAATCGAGGTTGGAAAAGTAATCTAAACCTCTTTTAACATAAAAATTGTGAATATCTGAACATTTTTTCTTTAGTAGCACAATTCCAAGTAACTTCACTACAAGAGGAAACCATTTGGTCCTTCCTAAAACTTTGCAAAAGTCAGGTTTCCAAGATCTCACCAGATTGTTAAATTTAAAAACATTTGTATGAATATCTTCAGAATACATTAGTGGTACACATTATTCAGTAAGACAGCAATAGTAGCATTAGGAAAAGCTTTTTTAGGTTGATAATGACCGACTCGAAAAACGATAAAATTAGTTGAAGGGCCTATTTCTACAGTCTAGCGGTGATGAAACAAGGACGAAACGTGTAGCATTTTCATGAACCTTTTTAAGATAATTAGCCAGATTATTTAAAAAAATCAATCTACCATTAGGTGGAGCAAAAATACAGCATTTAGGAAAGTCAAAGGAAGTGAGATTAGTGTCAACGAAAATAATATGCTCACGAGGAAAAAGCCCAAACCATCGAGCGTAGAAGTGGTTTGGTAAAAGGAAAAGAGTGTGATGCTCATCGAATGGTCTGGATCATCCAAATCGACGTATGTAAGAGTTATTGAGCTTATGTGGGACTACAATTAGTGCGAGATGACGTAGGATCACAGATTGGGTTGTGCTCGGCTGGAACACTTTGTGGAATCGAATCTGAAGTACTATAGTCCGGCAGCCAGAACGAGCCTCTGCAGGGAACGAAGAGGGAAAATGAGACTTTCACAGAATGATGTACATCTTTCTGCCTACTACGAATCGGTGCGTCTGCCTAGGTTCTAGTGAGTTCCTTTCCTTTCCTTGCCAGACAGGATCAAAGAAAAAACATGTTAATCCAATGGAACACAGATTGCAGCTTTTGGCTAAAATGAATTTTTTCTATCTTTTTCTCTGTTTAAACGTAGAACACTAAGCCGAGAAGTCATATTTTTTGGCATGGAATGTCTTCCAGTCATTTCCTTTTATGCTCATGCACCCCCTATGTATAAAGCAAGATTAGATTTCGGAGCTTTAAATGTCGGCAAACAAACATTTTGAACAACTTTATCCACATTTGAAACCACATTCTCACATGCACTGCCGATCAGAAACATGATAAAAGCACATGCACATCACAGGAAATGACCTGAAGACATTCCATTGTCAAAAATTATGACTCTAGACTGAAAACATAAGGTCGATACGTCGAGTGTGAATATGCAAAAAACGAGTTGTTCCACGACGTTAAATGGGTTTATTAGCCGATATTTCACAAACAGTAACTCTCATAATCCATTATGTCATAAGAAAAACTTGTTGTGAAATTGTTTGGACTAAGAGAGCCACGCTTTTGTCGTCTAATACTCATTCTAGCTCAAGTCAACATTACAAAAAGTATGTGAAACCCTACTTGCGAACGGGTATCACTCACAGCAACTTTGTTTAATGGTAATATTTAATAAGTGATGGTAAATGTTTGTTCCCTGAATGTCAAAAATGATATTGTTATTAGTTTGTGTAACTCTGCCACATATATTGTTTAAAATCATCAGAAAAGATATTGCCAGGAATTCTTCGTCAATTTAATGTTTAAGACTTTTTACAAGCCTTATCTGACAGAACCATAAGGCATTTTCTTACCTGGCCCTAAGGATAAGGTCGAATCCCTGTCAGAGATGTGGTGTTGTTTATAAGATTCCTTTGTCAAGATTGTGAACTTTCACATATATTGGACAGTCCTGGTAACTGCTTAAACACACGTGTTGGTCAACACCGCTGCGCCGCCATTAAGGCTAATGCATCCTGAGCGGTCCCCCGCTTCGTCGCAGAGCATTCACTTTGTTAAATATCACTCAATAAATTGGGGACAATGTTGAAGCTCTTGAATTTGAAACCAATTACCACAAAAGACTGTTTCTTGAGGCATGGCACTCAAAGCGAATGCCTACAATGAATCGATGTGAACTTCCTGTCCCCTCGGTGATACCAGTAATTTATCTAATTTCTGTGATTTCTATGACTTTGACTTTATCTGTCTATCTAATGTCTTTGATTTCTATGACTTTCTATTTCAGTATTGTTTTTTAAGATTCCATGCTGCTTTTTGTGTCTATAGCTGTTCTATTCTTTTATGTGTTTATGGCCGCCATTCTGTCTAGCGAGTAATGTTGACGATCTTGCTTCGCAAGCTGTCTATTTCATTCTGCCCTGACGACGCAACCCAAAACTGGTTGTGAAATATCGGCTAATAAACCCATTTAACGTCGTGGAAACAACTCGTTTTTGCAGACTCTAGGACTGAATACTTTCCCAGTTGATTAGCGGGAAAAACAAAGAAAATTTCATTTTACCCAAAAGCTGCCAATCTGCGTCCATTGGATTTACATGTGTTTTTTCTTTGATCCTGTCTGACAGGAAGAAGAATTCACTAGAACTCGGCAGGACGTGCAGATTCGTAAGTATGCGGAAGATGTACATCATTCTGTCGAAAGTCTCATTTTTCCGCCTAGTTCCCTGCAGAAACTCGTTCTGGCTGCCGGACTAGTAGAAGGTTGTACTTGAGAATCACTGATCAAATGTGAGTCTGTTGTTGGACCGTTGTCTTTTGCAACGGGGTTCCAATTGTAGTGGAAGCATCCATGTGGATATCAGACGTTTGAGTAGCCCTGTCGTGGAGCTCTATAGTGGAAATAATTGCTCACTCGTTGTAAATGACATTAGGAAACTAGTTTAAACAGAGTCTGTCTTGGTTGCCACTGAGGAGTTGAGTAGGAATTGATTCAGATCGACTGCATCCAATTCAATTCAGTCACTCATGTTTCGTTTTGAATGGAGTTCTTGCCCATTTTATTACCAGATTTCTCTCACTTCACTCCAGATTATCACTGATTTCTCCAATAGCGACGAAGGGAGTTCCTGCGTTGTAGTGATGAACTCGAAGTGCTCGTGGATCGGTGAGTCCCTCTATTTTCAATAACAATGCAGCTTCACAAGTATGACTGATTGATTCAGGTCGCCATCTTGTCTCATGAGACACTAGTGACTGATTATCAAAAGCTTTACTAAGGCTGATTACCAAAGGGACTTTTGGTTCGGGGAACCCTTCTACAGTCCCGACGATCACCAGGAGGCCCAAAACCGAATATTGATGCCCCAACTTTGCAAACATACTTACACTAGATGTATAAGTAAATAAAGCCATGCACTGATTCAGGTTCTAATCCTCGGTGTCATTAAAATACCAGAGCAGACTCATTTTTGTTAATTTAGCTTTTTTTTGAGGAAGGTGGTAGAGAGATAAGGCAGTTTGTTCCATTGATACAGCAGTAATTATTGAAAGATTTGAGATCCTAACCGTCGGATCTGAGCAATTTGCTGTAAGAAACACGGCCATCAAAGGTTATCTCGAGTCTTGATCAGTTTGCAAAAACAGCTATTTAGAAAGAATGTGTGTATGGGACTGATTTAGTAATATTTTTTCAGATAACAGTTTCAGAGAATGCGGTTCTAAATTCGATCCCAGTCACAGTACACGTTACGTTCAACAGAATTTTAGCGATGTATTCTCTCAGATGTCAAACAGCTGTTAATTCAAATTTGGCGCTTATTCTGTTGAAAATAATATTTACTTCGTTTACTATATAATTTGTTTACTGGTTAATTTCATTATTAGTTAATAACTTTCGTTGATTGAATTGAGTTACAAAAGGTATTTGTTTAATCGTTTTTATTTTAAATTCGTACCCTCCTCTTATCTCCGAACTTTTTCCTTTGTAATGTCATCATTCTCGTACGTCCTCAAGCATTAGGTCACGTGTAATAAATACCAATGAAGGAAATAATGCGCCTAGTTATTAGTTGAAGATATGTTTGATGATTTGTTTCATTATATTTATGGGTGAACATGATAAATACTTCAAATATCAATTCAATGATGCAAGGATTTCACATGACAAATGTATTTGCATGATGAAATGTAGTGGTATATAATTGACATATGTGTAGTTTTGTAAATGATTTCTCTGAATTATGAAGTTTTCTGTCTATTACTCTTGGTGAGGCGTATAATATTCTTCAATATCTCTGGTTACTGTAGAAGTTTCTCAGTCATAAAGAGACTCCTATTCACGAAGTACATCACGAAACATGTCAGAATGGGTCTTGACTCGTTGATTTGTCTTGCTTTGTATTACAAAATTTTTGAGTGATTTCAATGCAAGCGTTTTTTCCTGCCATAAGTGTCTACAGCAAAGCCTCCATTTTTTTGTTTCATGCACCATAGACAATTTCTAGTCTCAATCCTTAATTTCTAAACGTCTTAATTCTTTAGTCTTCTATTTCTCTTAGGTCTTAATTTCTAGTATTGGAGATATAGCCGGTGCAATAGCTACTGCCAAAAATTTACTGTATTCTGATTGCCACCGAAATCGAATGAACATGCAATAGTAATCAATGTCAAATTTATAGCAATAGTTAACCCCGGATGAACCAGCACAATTAGAGCCATGTGGCTATTACTATGGCTGAGCCAGCAGCAAGCACTAGAAGTGGCCGGTAACGGATCCAGGGGGAGGGGGTTCATGGCGTTAAAGTGTTTGAAGCCCATGCTGGTTCAGGTAGGTCCAAGCTCAGCTATTTTACAGAAGTCTGGGACTTAAGTTTGGAATCATGTTTCAGCAAGGCTGGGTTCAAGCAAACAAAAGTCAGAATACAAATCTGATAAAGTACAAACAACTCGAAATGCAGAAGGTAGTAGAACCAAACTTCATACAGCACTTAACCACACCCTATGATATAGCGCAATACAAAATTGAGACCAGTCCTGCACAAAAAAACACGCTCATGGGAAACATTCATTCTCATTAGAAATTAATTCAATTTCATGGATCACCAAATACCAATCAAAAACAAGCAGTCATATCAAGATATTCAGTCCAAATCACGCAACCAATAGCACAAACCAATGTTCATGATCCCAATGGATGCGCAATTCAGTCCCATCTCCTCCATGCCCTGCAACGGCCGCGGCAAGCTCTCAAAGTTGACCTATTTTCACGGATTTTACTAAATTTGACCATCTCCTCTACTAATTTCAAGCATGGCCATAGCGGCCAAGATCAGGGTATCCGGGGTTTTTCCGTCAAAAATTCCAGGACCATTTCAGAACATTTTCAACATTCCTATGAATTATCCTCAAAAATTACTATTAATGATCTTTCTTAATCATGTGTTCGAAAATGTTCAGGTGTGCATTAGTGAAGGAATCGTCATCACATTAACATGAGTCCTTTTTTTCACTTCAAGCATACCCATCATTGGCATTTATTATTTGTGTTATAAATGTTTGTCCAATATTTTTTGAACGTAAACGTGTGTGACTTATGAATGATCAAAACAATGTTAACGATGTTTCTTCTCATAATGATAGCCGATTCAGCTGATGGATAATCAAGTCGAGTGATTGCTCTAAATCATTGGACGCATTGTCATGGCTTAAAGCAATGATATCAATGCAAAATTGGTTTAGTACATATGAAATGTTGAGGAAGATTGAGTGTGTTACCATTATAAAATCTTTATAAGCTAAATCAGCAGTTGGGCGTCATAAACACGCAAATGCTGTCTGTGGTCATGATCCGGTTGAGTTCATCTAAAGCAACTGGCAGAAAGCTATTGGAATCGAGATTTTCTAACGCTAATTGCTATCGCTTGAGAAAATAAGAAGCTAGCCGAAGTTCTTCGAACGAAGGCACAAAATTGTAAATTAAAAAAATTTGAAATATTTGGCGTACCTGCATCTTCTGTGATCGAAAGTTTATGTATATAATGGAGTATCCGAGAGTTAGTCGCACGCACGTGCGTGCATTCTATCTCCGGTCTTGATTAACTTTCAGATTCATATACGCCTACCTAGATATCACCTCTAGCTCTAACCTGTAGCTGAACCCATTTTTACGATGCATGTCTTTTCCTTATACCGTGTATCGCATTATGTTTTGACATAGGGCCTATAGGCTAAAAGCGGTGGATTTCCTAAACCTTACTCTTCAAAGTTAGTAATAACGCTTGTCTTTGCATTATGCAATTTCATGTACGCAAGGCATATATAGTACTCATTGCATTTCATTTAATCGCGGTGAATTCAACCTGCTTTTTCAACGCAGCTTTTTTTGTACCGAATATATATTTGATAGTTCTATCTGCATAGTATCACACCATGTATTAAGCTTCTCGCTTAATCATGAATATAAATTTGCCTTCGATATGTAAAGATTCGATATATTATCATACAAAACAAAACTGCTTTACAGATGAAGTTTTAGCAGCATTAACACAGTAGACCTACTGTCACTTTACACGAGCTTTTACATAGTATTTGGAAAAAAATTTACTTTACATTCTTTTCCAGAGAACCAAGAGGTCTTCGTATAATACCAAAAGAAGATATTTTGCAGAACAGTTAATAATTCTGAGAAACATATCAGCGTCTGTATCATCAATCGTTTTTTAATAAGTCGAGCTGCTATGCCGATAAAAATAATGATATCTGCTAGGTCTAAATTTTCGCCTAATCAGCCTCATTTGGGAGCAAATCCTTTAGTCCCTAAAACTTGATATTAGACGCTTTTGAAAATACATCATTTTCACTATGAAATTGTTTTACTAAACCTTCATAATACTTCAGAAAATTGATTGTTTAGATAACATGAATATTGAACAGGAAAATGGATGTATTTATATCACTTCGTCTGAAAATTTAGCAACTCAAATATAAAAACGTTTAATTAGGGAACAATAGTTAAAGCGAGACAAAACTTTATAAAACATAGCATGATATTTAATGAATGCCCGTCGAAATTTCAATAACTTACTAATTGCAAATCTCAAATTGACCCGGGCATGACTGCAACTTTCAATAGGAAGTTGTGTCGATGTTGAGAGATGTGAAGTAAGCCTGCTGATGATTCTTGATATTGGATGAAATAGCTGCTATTCAGGTCTGTTCCCACTTTTCAACTGAGGATGCAACTCAATATTTAATTATTCTATTTACACAAACGTATCCATTCTTGAAACAAAAAGGCCGTCATAGAAATTCTATATAAATGAATTTAGGATTTTCAGAATATTATTAATAACACTTGATGATCATGTACCATCTGGCTCAGAATGACACCGTTCGAAGAGGGCACTTTGACGTTCCTATGCGTTCCACAACAAGGGCAGGTAGGAACTCCCGTTCTCAAGCGTCCCCCCTCCGACGAAAGCCGTGGTTTGTACAGATAGAGTGATTTCAAAATTCAAACTCCTTCCACTTCAAAATACAAATTCAAGTACTAAGATTTGGTGCAAGTATTGATGTTACCTAGTTAGGGAATTTATCTAGCAACTTCCAGCATTTTCTGTACACGAACAACCGGTAAAACCGGAAAATACCGATTTCATCGAAAAATGAAGAGTTATCATAAAATGACGGTGCTGCATGGATAATGAGTTTGTACAGTTCTACAACCAGTGAAATAGTATTCTACTAATCATATCTGAGTTTTAACACACACACTTTCCCAACACGCCGGTAGATACAGGTTATTATGCAAGAATCCAGCCAGAGATTTATGTTCACGTTAAGCCAGAGATGAACATGAATGCAAGGAAATATATCAAAATATTTCATCAATTTATCCAGAGCGAATACAAGTTTGGTTGATCGGTGGGCATAGCATTATTCTAGTGAAAATTACATAATTCCAGCGGAGAAAGATCAATTTCCGCTTTGGTGTGCTACAGAAAATCAATGAATGCTATGCTTGTTTTTGATTGGTATTTGGTGATCCCATGAAATTGAATTTATTTTTAATGAGAATGAATGTTTCCCATGAGTGTGTTTTTTTTGTGCAGGACTGGTCTCAATTTTGTATTGCGCTATATCATAGGGTGTGGTTGAGTGCTGTATGAAGTTTGGTTCTACTACCCTCTATATTTCCAGACTTATGGATGTGTTAGTACTTTATCAATTTTGTACTCTGACTTTGCTTGTTGTTTATAACCAGCCCGAAATGGCTTAGGGCTTCAGCAATCACATTTGTAATTTACTAGTATCGATTCTGCTGAATTATATTAAGAACAAGGCCTACAGCTTCGTATTATGAAAGGAAAATCATGTCATGGCATTCACTTAAAGCCTGGAACAGTCACGTTTTTTCATAACCGCAACCTATCATCTTTAAGTCACTTTTCTTTACCTGAAATCCTTTAATACATGACATAGTGGTGGAATCTCAGCAATGCTGATGTGGACATCTACCCCAACATCAGACAGCTCATCCTGGTTGGATGCGTCTCTCCAATTCTCCAAAATTCCTCAGAATCAGAGAGAGACCGTTTTATGGCTTCAGACATCCGAAGGCGCATCTCTTGTGCACCATCTCCGAGGAATGATTGGTAGACTGACAATCGTGGCAAAAAACAGTGGAAGATATGAAGACGTGTGAAATTTGGAAATCAAGGATATCTGTGATCAGCACAAAATATCAATGGTAGCTCTTATCCTTCGAAGTAGAAATCATTCGATGTCTTTGTCGAGTACTTAAATGGGATCAGACAAATAAGGTGCATACATACTAAAATAAGCAAGTTTTGAAATCTTTGAATACCGGTATTACACAGTATTTCATGATGGTCGTAAATTACACAGAAGCGTTCAGTTTTCCAACCGAAATTTTTTATTGAGCGGCTCATGAGGGCAAATCCGAGACGGCTCGTCTGTCAATCGATGTCGCTTGAGTGATATCTGATAGGTGAGACACCATAATCTACAAGCAACATTGTGGAAAAAGGAAAAGGATGCTTGCGGGGGATTTGAATTCAAGAATGGCTTTGCAGTTAACATATAATTATTTTCAAGAAACTGAAGTTAGCAGTAGTTCTGGCAGTAGATTTTTAGAAATAATTTTTTCAATCCGGATTTTCCACATGCCTGATGAAAAATAATCTAGGAATTTGTTCATTACATCAGCTTTCAAAAATTCCTCTCGGATCAGGGTAAAATATTAATAAAAAATTCACTGAGAGATTAACTGATGCTTTCATGATCATATTCACGATTTTGTTCATACCAAAAAACCACGGATTCCTTTTCCAAGAGCCATTCGAGAATTTGTTCAACACACTTAGAATCCCTCCCAGCCCTACAATACTCGCTACTATAGCATAAACATAAAAGAAATCAACGACATTGTCATTTTTTCACTAATTGCTGCTTCCTGACACCAAACAACACTTTGTTCACACCAAACAACCACGAATTCCCATTATAAGAATTATTCCAGAATTTGTTGGACTCCCTCACAGCCCTGCAAGCCCTAGTTACTTCTTGTTCGTAGTCAGGAAGTGTCAGTAAGTGAAAAATGACAATGTCGTCTTGCAGGGCTGTGAGGTAGTCCCAATGTAGTAGTAGTAGTAGAGGTGTTTATATTTCAAGAGAATGGAAATCATAGTACATACGGTTGTGATGTTGCCATAGATGCAAAATTATGATACATATTCAAAAATGTTCAAGACAAGACTCAAGAGTGTTTCAGCTCGATTGATATGGTGAAACATGTAAGCGAGGAAATCAGATAAAAGAAAATTCCGCATAGTTTATAGCAGTGATAAAATATTACTGTGAAGACATACTATTCATTAAGATAGCCGTAAAAGGTACGAAAGCATCTTGTCGCTTTCGGGTTCTGCAGTACGGAACACTGAAAGTTCCACTCCGATTGAAATACTTTGGGATGATACTGCTCAACACGTGATTCTCGTTACGGAACGCGTTATCGAAAAGTTTCATGCTAGATTTTGTTCTCCTTTGAACTAAAGTGGAGTCCGTGCACTCACAACCTCTTTCGTCGTCGAAGAAAATAATTCGATGTGCTCGCCGGTCTATTTTTAGCAATTTTCGCGACAAATTATCGTTCAGACCAATGAAGCACTGACAGGCGTATTCTAGTATAGGTCGTATAGTCGTTGTATAGACAGTATGCAGCTCCATGTTTCCCATGACAGGTCTTAGTGTTCGAAGGATATGCATTCTCTTATTAGCTGTCAAAACAATTTCACCAATATGTTTATCCCATTTGAGGTCATTGGATAAAATAATCCCTAGGATTCGTACGTGCTGCACTTGCGGTACTGGGAAAGTTTCGGGCAATTGCACTCCACATAAATTGCGTCTTCCACAAATCATTACACTGGACTTAGCATAGTTGATAGTAAGAAAATTTTCTTTGCACCATTTCTCCATATTTTTAACTTCGTTTACTACTCCTATTTGCGTCCGTATTGCATCGTTAGAAATCGGAACCACAATAGTTACATCATCGGCATATTTCGTGATAGTTGAGTCATTTCCATATTTTTGCAGGTCACCAATATACACACCAAACAAGAACGGTCCGAGCAATGATCCTTGGGCAACTCCAGATAAGACTTGATATGGCCGTGAGAAAGACTGTCCAACTTTGACGGTGTTTTTGCGATTTTTGAGATAGTCAGAAAGCCAAAGTAGGAATCCACCAGGAAAATGACACCTTCTCAGTTTTCCAATCAGAAGACTGTGGTTCAAATGGTCGAAAGCTCTATTCATGTCAAAACTCAGAAGTGCCGAGCCCGCGGTATCAGTCGTATCATAATGTTTTGTTAAGACATCATGTGTGGAAATGAGTGCAGTTGATGTCGACGCATGACTGCGAAATCCATGCTGACTCAAACCGTATGACCCCTCAAATCTTGATCGCAGAGTGTTCAATATTATTTTTTCCAAAACTTTCGAGGCAGTTGTCAGGAGCGTTATTTGTCGCAGTTAAAAAATATTTGCTGGTCGAGTCTTCGGGGTAGGACAGACCGTTCCCTCTTTCCATCGTTGAGGAACACGGCGACTCGCAATAGAATTTTGAAAGATTGCTGACAAGGGTATTGAGAGACTGTCTGCAAGTTCCACATACATACGTACAGGCACATCGTTATGAGGAACGGACTTCCCCGTGCGAAGATTTGATAATATATTCTTCACTTCGGAAGGGTGAATCTGAATAGTCCACTTGTCGTCTTGAATGATATCATGCTCCATGTTCATACATCTTTGTTGATTGAAATTTTGCGACTTGTAGAAATTTTGAGCGATGACATTGGCCAGTGTAAAACAATGGCCAATGGCCAATGACAATGGCCAATGGCCAATGACAATGGCCAGATGTGATGAACAAATTTTGGAATTGTTCTTAGAATAGGAATGCGTGGTTGTTTGGTGTGAACAAAATCATAAATATGATCAGGAAAGCATCAGTTAATCTCTCCGTGCATTTTTTGATTAAAATTTGAAATTTTACTCATCCGAGAGGAACTTTTGAAAACTGATGAACAAATTATTTCTAAAAATCCACTGCCAGATCTAGTGCTAACTTCAGCGACTTTTATTTTCACATTTTTGTGTCAACGTGAGGCATGATGGGAAGGTATTAAAAAAATGAAGTTTTCGAAATGCAATGAAAGTGAAGAAACAATAGACCCAATATCAGGCTTTCTTGACACTTTATTTTGATTTTCATATTTTGATATACTTGTGTAGGGAAGCAACTCGCACTCAATGTAGAGATGCGTCGTGACTTACACACTCACATGTACATTGTACATTGATCGCACTTTTTTATTTTGTCAACCCCCTCCGCGCCGAAAAGCTGGATCCGCCTCTGACTAAGATGCGAGTCAATCTTTGACAACATATATTTCCTGTCATTTTTAGTGTTACTGAAGTCTCTTTTAGCTAGGAAACAAGTTTGCTTCGAACAACATTTATCCAGCTAAAACATTAAGGAGACGAAGAAAAGGAGAAAGTCCGAAAACATGACCAACCAAGACGAAGCAAGAAAAAGGTGCGTGTCGATACATAGGCCTTATTCTAATTCCTGATTCTTGTTATATTGAGTAATTGTTTTTGGAGCTGAAACAGGTGAGCCGTGGTAGCATGGCCATCAGAAGAAAATTGCATCGGCTCAGTGTTGTAGCAGGATTTAGTGTGTTCTCACCTGAATGATGTTAGTCATCCTGTGTCCTAGCTCTAATTGGTCGAATTCCTTTTCAATTACCTTCATGAGATCGAATAAGTTTCGAATGTCATCTCGGTCAATCTGGATGCTTTCACAGGGAAATGACTTCCAGCCTGCATAGCAGTCGGCTAGTTGCTCGCATTTCCTATTTTCGGGTAAATTCGAAGTTGAGTGGGTGTTCCCGAATAGCCGGCGATGGATTATTACTATGTCCAAGATCAATTTGGTCTCGAGATGAAAGCGGCAAATACATGTGAGAGATGTGGCGGAACCTGGAGATTACGGGTATCTAGAAGAAGTCATCTCATGACATATCCTGGAATCTTGTGAAACATAGCATAGGCCTATTGTCCTGAAATCTATCATTTCAGTTCCCTTCCTTAAAATAGGCCCTACTACGTAATCTTCTACAGACATGATTTTTCGGGTCAAAGTATGTGGCTCCCTAGTTCCGAAAAATCATGCGATAAAGTTCGCTGAGACTTTAATCGTTACTTCGAAAAATTCAGTGTGCATAACTCGGGAAAAATCAGTGAAATTTAAAATTGTGATCAGTAAAGATTAAATATATCTAAGACTGATGACAAAATAAACAAAATTGCCCTACTGTACAACAAGAAAAAGTAGAAATTCCATGTTTTTGATATAGGCATCACTTTTTATATCGTTTGAAGATTTGATCAATAAGTGCAAATTCGCAAGAAAAGTATGGTCATAGGTCAAGCATTTATAATTTTAATTTTGAAACATTGTACGTCTGCTTCACTAATTTTCAGCAGTTTGTATAGACAAGGAGGCCAGTTTTGCTTTTATGAGCTTTCTTAGTTTGCTGCTGCGCTTTTCTCCAAAGCTGCGACCAGATCCACTCTGATGGGTGGGGAAAGCTGCTTTGAAAATGTCCTGACGGAATGTGCATGCGCAGTCGAGGAAATCTGGATCCTTGGCATTAGGACGGATGCTTCGTTTTCTCATCCGACCCACGCCGTTGTGAGCTTGATCAGATTGATCGGTCAATGGGCGAGTTGCCTCTGGAGATTATTCAGCAGGTTCAGGACTCCCACGCCTTGCGCGTTTATAAATAGTAGTTGGCTGATTAGGACTCTGATGACAGTCTGAAATCTGAGATGCTACGAAACTCACGTAAAATTCATAAAATTCATATTAAATTCATAAATGGATGTTCATTGTTCACAGAAGGTATTAAACTGAAGACAGGGCGATGACAAGATACCTGAATTCTAGATTTCTTGGTCGTGCTGATACATCTGAGATGCACAAAGCTCTTGAGGGATTGGTCAATGGCCTGGACAATTCTAAGCTCCTGTAGGTGGTAATGGATGGTCCAAATGTCGATATCGCAACTTTTGATAAAGCATCCACCTGTCACCGCTACCTAGCACCCGCACATATGCTTCTTTTACCAACCTTTTCAATTCGCATTTTGATTAGTCTACATAGATAAGTTTACGTTACTTAACAGCCAAAATAATTATCACCTAAAAAGTCAAATCCTACCTGCCTAACGCTTATTGCATTTCCAAATTCTACAGATGTTCCTTCTTCATCTGTGATTTCATATATATCGCATGTAAGAGTATGGCAGCAATTTGGCATCAGGAGTTCGATTCTCCGCTCAAAGTGTTAAAGTGAGCCTGGGGGATGCTAATACTGACCGTGCTAATATGTGCTTTTCATTGCTAGTGTGTTCAAAGTAGTGAGATAATCCAACATACTCGGAACTAAAGAAACATCTCATTGTTGAAATGCTTTTCTGTGGTTTTATCGATGTAGAAAGTGTTTGGGACTATCATAGCTTCATCACATCATTCATCGGAAAATTTAGTTGAATTTTGATTCAAGTGGAGAACATCTTATAGCAGGATTTGGTAAGTGATGAACATTTATATCATGCGTCTTAATGAAAAGTACAGTGTACATGCAATGAAGGCTGAACTACGTTGTGTGACAGAAACATGCACCGATGTTTTAATAAAACTACAATTAAGACTGAACTGTGATGCGTGACAGAAAAAACTTATCTGATCAATAGCCGTTGTTAAATATTTAGATCGATCTTGATCTCAAACAGATTTCTACGTGTATGTGCCTTTTCTTGCATGAACATATGAAGATACCGTTTATCCTTTTGCACAGGATCAACGTTTGTTTAAGTTTGGACATTGTAGAATTGCAAATTTTGCTGTCGTTTTGATATAAGTCGTAGCTGCATGATGAAGCACCAAGGAAAAATCGTAAATTGTTGAAATGGTTCGTTGTGGACGTAGCATGCGCAATGTTGTTAAAGAGTCAATGTTTGAATGTATCATGTAGGCTAGCTGATTGGAATTGGTGGGCGCGTTGGCGTGAAGAAGCAAAGTTGTAAGGATCTGGATGACCAAATTTCAGAAGACAAGTGATAGTCACAGATTGAAAGCTGATCACTCCAGCGAAAAGAAATCGGTTTCAGATAGCTTCACGTCTAGCAAAAGGCTGGAGATTTGCTGTTGGTATCAACTGTTTCTTTAGAGCTGCATATCAACGTCTGAAAAAAGCGGGATTTAAATCCTACAGACTGTGCGCATACCTCTCAATAGCTTTTTGAATTTTAATGAATTTATGCGGACATTTTCTAGTCCGGGAGCTAGCGTGAGGATGAATGAACACATTTCAGGTCACACATCGGAGGATAGTCAGTTATCAACGATGAGGATCGATTTTCCTTCTCGTGTCATTTCTTTGTCAAATTTTTGCATATAGTCATCGAAGACATTGCTGATCATCCACGATCTTCTGTTCTTTGATGAAAAATCCTCCGTTATTGCTCTTTTATGATTACGTGGAGAGAGTCGATTTTGGGGTTTTCGATACCAAACGGCTATCCTCTTCTACATATAATCAAAGAAAGATATTCTGTTCGCTTTGTAAGTGGCAGGCAACTTTCTGATCATAGAGAAACATCGACGTTTTTCGAATAGGCTGATATCAAAGAGCCTCTTTTTATGAGAACCGTCCATGTTTGCCATTACCATTATAGTCATCTGCTGTTTGCTTTGTTTTCTTCCAATGCATTTGTTGCCTTTTGATGCTAACATCGAATCTGAAAGCAATTGCGAAAGACAAAGGAGTTTCGTCGGTGTTATGGACGTCTTGTAAATGTCATTCTTTTACAATAGTCTGCATGTCATCTTTCCACGTCGCAACAGAAGCCAATGGAGCGGATCGACATTCTCCATTCACGGTCGGCATTCGATGTCATGCAGTGACTTGAAGCGTTGGAATCATCCGTCGTTGTACTTGAAATTTCAACGGGGGGGGGGGCCGATTTTTGAAGCAAATTTATTGGTTTTCTCTCGATGGGTCGATGGGGATGCTGCCTGTTATTGGGATTGCTTCTGATCTCTTCTGTCGAAGCCATTGCAATGAGCTCGATTCCACGTAAAAACTCCGGAAAATGAATTCTTTTGCGACTGGTCCCAAAAGTCGATCTTTCAATATGCGCGTTTATCTGATCGACCTCTGTAGGCCATGAGTTGAATGCTTGTCGTTTCACTCCATATTTCCTTTCAACATCACTTTTCTGCAAATCGTTCTTACAAAAATCTGGAATGATTACTGCTTTATTACGAATATTCACCGGTGAAGATTGTAGTAGTTTCATTGCCTTGAGAAATTTAAACGTGAAATTGATCGATTGTAATCGTTCTTTGAGTCATCAAGCAGCAACTTTCCATTGTACATTTTCCTATCATGGCTTCAATCCATAACAAAGCTCAGATGTCGACAAAATGTTCACATGACAGCAAAGCCAAAGAACTCACCCTCAATATTTGAATACCACTCCACCCTCGCTCGCAGCTTCACACTTCTATCGAAGGCTCACCGATATCAACAATGGAAACAAGTGACCCGGGAAGTAAACAGTAATAGCGGAGGAATACAAAAGATCCACTTACGGTTCATTCATCAGGTGTCCTACGTATTTTAAATTTAGACCTTTGCTCTCATCCTCATTCAATCAACGTTAGCTCTTTTGAATAACACCTCTTCAACAGTCACTTGAAAGCAGCATCAGTTTCCTTAGTCGGTTCGGTTCAGTGAAATGTTTGTGGGTAGGGTGGATCACAATCGCTTCTACTGGTGTGTAGTTGTGTCCGCAATATGCAGTGAAGACATCGGGAATGTCATCATTGGAGAATACGGAGCCAAAGAAATTATCTGACTTATCAACATGTTGTTCAGACTGACGATTTTTTCAAAAAGGATTGTATTGAATTTTGGCTATGAATTACTAGTTAAGCGATTGTCTAATTCATTGAGATAGGAAACTGTCGGGAAATGAAGCAGCCGACTAGCTAAGTACATATGACAAGTTAAAAAGTGGGTTGCTGAAACTTAACAAAAAGGGAGAACTGCATATATTTATGAGCACTGCATTTGTCTCGTAGTAGACCAATGATTCAGTGTAGAGCACCACTTTTCTGATTTAGGTGCTGTTTTGTCAGCTAAATTTGACAAAAATCAGACTAGCGTTCATTGCATCTTTCGTAATTCCTGGAATAGTGATTCTAAGTTTTTGTTCTGCTTAACTACCGATGGAAGGTTCTTGCTTTCTATTTTCCCTGGAACTACATTCATGACAGTTCCATCTTCTGTATCATTTATAACCGCATGTTATGCAACATTCACGGATATTTCGTCTGCCTGCATTTCGCATTTTAACCAGCGATGGACCAAACTTTGTGGAGATTATAACATGATGATATTGATGGCTTCAGCATGCCAGTTTTTAAATCTTCTGGCCATGCTTCGGGCAATATCATGTCCATGCACAAAGCTTTATATATTGGAAACAGCTTCTGTCCAATATAGATCTTTACCTAGCCAAGGTCTAAAAAGTGCAAAATTTTCATCACAAGCATGTGAATGACTATTCCAATAACCAAATTACGAGTTCTAAACATTAATTTCAGACGATTTCGTATCCTTAAGCAAAGTTTCAAGTAGTGGAAATAATTTCCATCCAAGATAGCCATGTCTTCCAAGTCAAATTCCACAAATGTGAAATTTTAATCATAAATCCTGTAAATGACTAGTCATATCACTTACTTTAACGTTTTCAAAGAATCAGTTCATCATCTTAATACTTAACCAGTTTTACGGATCTCTGCAGCAGTTCATGTAGCTGCTCACAGTCGAGTCGGCATTTGTATTCGAACTCCCATAGCACCGGAGTGGAGTCTTTCAACTCCGACACAAATACACTAACTTCCATAATTGGAGCAACACACAGCATGGATTAAATTTAAATCATTTGTAGATAATGTATGAATGAAATTGAAGTTGAGACTTAAGCTAATCTAAGTAATGGCAATTGAATTGCAAAGTATGAATGCTGCTTGAAAAAATTGCACGAATCTAAACTGAAATATGAAAGTGTCCCGCCACTGATTTACTCAAATATTGCTAAACGAAAACAAGTTGTGAAGCCCCTGATATAACGAGTTAACAGTGGCTTACCGTAACTTCACAAAAAAGAGAACCTGTATGTATTTATGATCACTGCAGTCGTTTCGCAGCTGGCCTATGATTCAGTGTAGAGCACCATCATAGTAGCGTTCATTGTATTTTTTGTAATTCTTGGAACTACCTTCATGACAGTTCCATCTTCTGTGTCATTTATAACCGCCTGCTATGCAACATTCACTGAAATTTTGTCTGACTGTATTTCACATTTCAACCAACGATGGACTGAGCTTTGTGGAGATTGTGGAGGGCGCATTCGACTTGCCAGCTTGCTTGCCTCCTGAAGTAATATTTCTATGTTTGCTTGACTTCTTATGACTTGTATTTTGGTTTGCACTGTAATGCTAATTCCTATATTTTTGCTTATTTCTCTATGACTCATCTAGTGCTTATGTCTAAATTTCAAATGTCTAGTTGTTGCTCTTCGAAGTAGTTTGCTTCTTGTCGCCTCCATAATAAGTTTGGTAAGCAAATTGGAATTGTAATATGTTTTTCAATGTGAATCTCTAAATAGGTTTGATTCTCTTGCAGATACCGCCAAATAGTAAAGTTGTTTTCGACACAAGTCGCTTTTTGTGGCGCGTTTATAGATTATAACATAATGATATTGACGATTTCAACGTGCCTGGAATAAAATTCTAGGTCGCTTTCAGCAGCACAATCTGTGTGGAGTGGGTCATAGCTTCATGTGACTCCAGCTTCAAGTATTGTCAACAATAATAGATAGTGCCACTACTCGAATAGCGGTGACACTTCTCATAGGTGCAGCAGTTTGCTAAAAAATCCCCTGCAATTGCGGTGACGCAAATGGCAAATATGGACTGCACACACTACGAGTATAATAATAAAATAGTCACTATGTGAGAAAATCTCTATTTGCTGGACAACGTTTCGGGAGTCACCTGCTCCCTTCCTCAGGTCACAAGAAATGAAAGAATCATTCATTTCTTGTGACCTGAGGAAGGGAGCAGGTGACTCCCGAAACGTTGTCCAGCAAATAGAGATTTTTCTCACATAGTGGCTATTTTATTATTACAATTATCCGACGAACATTTTCGGTTACCTGGAATATGCACACACTATCTTGTCGATATAGTGCCGGACACTCGGCCATGAATGAAACTATTCTCAGAGCACTGGAAAAATGCGGATTTTCGCCAATTATCGAACTAGTTTGGAATGGACAATGGAGATGGGAAGCGGCCAGATGGAATCAGTGTCTGATGTGGAACGTAACATGCAGAGATATTCGCTCTCGAAAAGGACTGCATGAATCAGCCACCAGAGCTGGTTCCACAGCCTCATCATGAGAGAAATCAAACTCGTTCACGTTTTCCCATATAGCTGATCCTTTTCTTTTTCAACTAATCGTGGTGAAAACCTCGCTCGATGGCCTCATTGACGATGCATCTCTCCAGATCACTTTGCAGATGTCCACCATGCAGAGGGAATCTGTGTTGGTAATGCAGAAAAGGCCATAACTACCTTTAGTTTTTTGCAAGCATTTTTACACTGTTTTGTCCTTGTTGGTCTAAATATATGTATATCATTGCTTAACTGTTCGAAAAAGCAGCGACCATTCTTTCATCGTCAATATATCAAAAACGTTTTAAATCCGTAGGTGTTCTGGAAGGGAGGTTTGAAGTCGTTGCACCTACATGAATCCGGAAGTTGAAAGCTACAAAAGCATGTAGCTATCTCAAAATGCCACTCATTCCGGTATGATATTCACACTCTACATCAGAATCACATTCCGAAGCTTAAACAGATGTCAAACTTGTTATGTTTTACATCAAGAACAAAACGTGCGTGCTGCTCGTAGTGTAGCAAAATGTATTCTGCCAGTCTGTCTCAGGAGAGACTCCTAGGATCCTGGGAAGTTGGCGTGCGCGCCAACTCACGGACCAATACGGTTACAGTGAGGCTGTACGCTGCACTCACTGGCCATAAGTGCAGTAGCTACATGTCATGACATCTCCCTTCTTAAAAGCATTCAAACACATCAAACAGAAGGGATAGAATCGTAAAGTTAACATATGAGGTCACCGATACTGTAGTCTGTCTGGAGGAAACCGGACACGTGCTGACCGACGAACACTAGGGTCATCGAGAAAAGGAGAATTATCACTGCAGTCCGTCGAGAGATCACTTTCACTGGATAGCTGCGGGGCAGATCTGTCAGATTTCACTGACGGGCGTAAGTGGCAGCGGTTCCTTCTGATAATACCATTATCAGTCTTGATGATGTATGAACGAGGCTGCGAAGCGGTGTTGAGAACTGTGCCGGGCTTCCACGTATTAGAGCTGTTATCACGAACGTAGACAGATTGATCGTTTGTTAACGGCGGCAATTTCCCTTGAGTGTCTGTCATGTACAAGGCTGTTCCTTTCCTTGATTCCAATTAGGGCGTCGCGGACTTGCGAATATCCAGGTGCGGGAAGGCAATGTAGTGCGATATCGGCGTCCATTGAGAAGCTCAGCAGGTGATGCGAGATTGTTCGCGAGAGGGGTGGCGCGATAAAGCAGCATGGCCAGATGAGGATCGTTACCTGTTTCGCGGCATTTTGTGAAGATTTGCTTAACTGTGCACACAAGGCGCTCAATGAAGCCGTTTGACCTTGGGTAATGTGGAGATGATGTCACGTGTTGAAAACCGTAGGAATGAGAAAATGTCTGAAATTCTGCTGAGGCAAATTGTGGGCCGTTGTCCGTTATGAGTTTCGAAGGCAAGCCATGCTCGTCGAATATGGCTTTGAGTAAGGTAATGACAACCCCTGAGGACAGTGTAGGAAGCTTCCGAATGATGGGAAAGCGAGAATACGTATCACCGATTAGTAAAAATGTTTTGTTTTCCAATGAAATAAGTCCGCAGCGATAGTGTGCCACGCACAGGGGGCAACGTCATGAGGCATAAGAGGCTCGCGTTGTTGTGCTGGCTGGTGTCTCTGGCAGCTTTCACAGCCTGCAGCCATTGTTTCAATGTCATTGCTTATTCCAACCCAGAATACGGATGAGCGGGCGAGAAGTTTCATCTTTTCTATTCCTTGATGAGCTGCGTGCAGTTGTGTGAGAATGCGACGTCTTACGGCTTTCGGAATCACGATGCGATGACCTTTTACGATTAGGCCGTCTTGTAGACCCAGTTCATCTCGGTAATTCCAATAAGGGGCTAATGTGGAGGGGCAGTCAGAGCGTTGAGCTGGCCATCCGGTGCTCACGGCATCAGCAACGGCGCTAAGTTCTGCATCTCGAGCTGTTTCGCGTCGAATGTCTGTCAGGCATGTAGGAGACGCATGCAGGTGGCAGTCAAGGTGGTGTACGGCAATGTCGATCTCGGAGACGTTATTACTGTTGCTTGGGGACATTCTTGAGAGTGCGTTTTAACATTTCACGCAGTGGTGCTGTCAGTGTTGCGAGACGAGGGGAGAAGCGGTTGAGGTAGTTGACCATGCCGAGGAAGGATTGTAGCTCTTTCAAGTCATTTGGCGGGTCCATGCTCTTAATGGCGTTGACCTTGCTGGGGTCAGGACGAATACCGTTGGCACCAATCAAGTGACCGAAGAAAGGAATTTCCCTGGCGCGGACGATCAGCTTCTCTTCATTGAATCGTGGGCCTTTGTTGCGGGCTCGGTTGAGGACAGATCGGAGAGCAGCATCATGGTCCCGGCCATCTTCCTCAAATCCGACGATGACGAGGTCATCAGCGATTCCAAACACGTTCGGGATGTCGCCGAAAGTCTGGTCGATCGCACGTTGGAACTCATCTTGAGCACACGAAATTCCCATAGGAAGGCGGTTGAAACGGTAGCGGCCGAATGAAGTATTGAAGGTCGTCAGATCGGCACTAGCCTCGTCCAGCTTCAGATTCCAGTATCCAGATCGTGCATCCAGAATACTGAACCACTTAGCACCATGTAGTCGATCGAGGACGTCTTCGAGTTTTGGAGTGACGTAGTAGGGTCGTTTGATTGCGCGGTTGAGGTCTCGTGGATCAAGACAAAGGCGTAGAGTGCCGTTCCGTTTGGAGACACAGACACATGAGTTGACCCAGTCGGTTGGATGAGTCACTGGGGACAAGATACCTTGTTCGGTCAAGGAGTCTAGTTCGCGCTTGAACTCTTCCTTTAGTGATATCGGTATCCGACGCGGAGGATGAATCACAGGAGGAATTGAGGGGTCCACCACAATTCTTACTGTCTCTTTGAAGCACCCTATTCCTTTGAAGACATCGTTGCACTCGGCAAGAATCTGGCGGCGAGCTTCTGCATCTCCAGGGCCTGGAGAATCGTCCAATGCGATGCGCGAAATCTGTGACGGTCTCAGTTCGACATCGAGGTGGAAAGAGATAAGTCCAAGTTTGCGACAGGTGGGTAAACCAAGTAGTATCTCACCAGCTGTGTCAGCCACGAAGAAAGATGCAATGGAATGCTTGTCGGCGTGACGGAGGTTGAATGAACATACCCCAAGATGGCGGACAGGCGTACCTCCGTATGCGACGATGCGAGTCTGAGAAGGCATTAACTCAGCAGATGAGTTGAATGGTTCAAAGAATCGCTTCGGAATGACATTGCCTTCTGCTCCAGTGTCGAGCTTGCAAGCTAGAGTCATTGTCACATTTCCAGACTGAAATTCGAGGTCGACAAACGCTTGCCGTACGTCATTTAATGAGGTGCTGTGTATATGAAGCGTGTCAAAGTAGATTTCACTGCTATTCTCCTGAACTTCGCTTATTGTAGACGTAGTCGGAGTCTTCTGACGTCGCGATAAGCGGCAGCATCGTTGCCAATGTCCCAGCCTACCACAGCCAGTACAGGTTTGGCCGAAGGCAGGACAATTTCCACGCTCATGTTGTCGACCACAGTTGCCACATTTCTGAGCTGTATTGGTAACTGTAGGTTTCACAAAGTTGTTGTGAGGCTTACTAACAGTCTTGATGCGATCGACGTGCTCTTCATACTGATCTCGAGGATCGGCACCACGAATAATCTCTACCTGCTGTCGCGTAGCTTCTTCTGTTCGCGCGACATGTAGAGCATCTTCGATGGTGAGCTTTCTCCCTTCCTTGAGAAGTGTGGACTGCACGGATTTAAGGTGTAGGCCGAAAATAAAAATGTCGACCAGTATGGTTGCTCGCTCATCAGCGTCGTAATCACATTGAGCGATAAGTTCGCGTAGTCGTTTGACGTAGGAGTCAACAGATTCGCCAGACTGCTGTCGAGACCCGAGTAGTCGAAATCTTGACACACGGAAGTTGCTTCGTGGCTTGGCATAGGATGAGAAGCGAGTTATGTAAGGTTCGAGTTTGACCTTATCGCATGCAGGAATATCGAAAGTATCGGCGATGTCTTGTCCTGTCGATCCAGACCAGAGGAGGAGGTAATTGACTTTGACGGCTTCTGGCACTTTAAGCAGAGGACCATAGAAGTGCAGATTACAGGCGCGGAGGAACTTTCGCATAGCAGTGTCAAGGTCGGATGATGACCAGTCAATGCTCGGCGGAGGGAGCGACGACGATGAGGCCATGACGAACGTGGAGAGAATGAGGCGGTGAGGTTACGAAAACTCTGACACCATGTTATGTTTTACATCAAGAACAAAACGTGCGTGCTGCTCGTAGTGTAGCAAAATGTATTCTGCCAGTCTGTCTCAGGAGAGACTCCTAGGATCCTGGGAAGTTGGCGTGCGCGCCAACTCACGGACCAATACGGTTACAGTGAGGCTGTACGCTGCACTCACTGGCCATAAGTGCAGTAGCTACATGTCATGACAAAACTTACCTCATCGATTTGGGAAATTGGTGAGACAATTACATACCCGGTAGCAGATAGTACAGGAACATGCGGCTATCACATTGCGGAAAGCTTAATTTTGTTCATAAGTGTTGCCCTATCCCGTTAATAGACAACAAAACTCACTCTTCTTCCAGGAAAATATATTCTTTAGACCTCAACTTCATGTTTTGATACTCAACTTTCTATGTACTCATTCAATGCAATTCTTCAACGCGCTACATTAATTTGAATTATTCACTGGACTTATTCATTGAACATGAAAAAGTCGACGCTGTTGTTACAATCAACAATTCGCACCTTTCCGTTATTGGAAATAGCTAATTACAAAATCATCATCAGCATTTTCATCATTTTCATCAATATGAATGTAAATTCTGTCATGGTGTATAAACGAACTTTCAAAATTGAACAACTACAACACAACAATTACAACGCAAGTCTGGGTATGTGAGCATATATGCATGTGCAAATTTGATTTTATGCGACTACATATCATTTTTGTCGATTAATAATAATATTTGTCAAGAACCAAGTGCATGAAAATTGTAGTCACAACAAGTAGAAACTGACAAATGTCAAACCCATGACAGGCTAATGGATGAAACTTCAAAGAACAGTTTACTAAGAATGGATAAAGGTGTTCATGTTTACCATAGGTCCAAGCGCCTGAAATGTTAACCCTTGTCTTGACTTAAGTTTGATAACCTAACCCGCTGACCCTTCGTATGCTGTAAGTTGATTCCAATGACGAACGGAGTCAACAGTGAAAAACATCGGTCTGTGTTGGTGATGTACTGGCATCAGCAATTTAAATGGATTCCCACCCTCGACTTTTGAAAAGATGACATATCTTGACAATCATTAAATTGGAAGTTTTTCATATGTGTGTCTTTTGGTATTGAACATGACTTGTATTGAATTTTTTGAGTCTTTTGGTATTGAATTAGACTTGTGCTTCTCAGGAATGGACCTCCTTTGATCGGTATTCGGAAGTGCACGGTAGTAGAAACATAGAACGCTCGTGATTAGTTCGGATTGCAAACAAAAATTGGATTATCTACGTAAAACTGTGATCCTGACCCCTAACGACACAGCGAGGAGCAAACAGTAGCGGCAGTGTTCGAGACTGGTGGACCTACAGACTTACATGTGAACGCCTCCAAAAGGTCCTCTTCAGGGCCACCCTGCTCTCTCGTTTGTCTGAATATACATTTCATTTATATCGTTTGTCTTCTTATAGTATCATTTTGTTTGAGCAATAAAGTAGCCCATAACACCCTAAAATTGTTTCCTTCATGTATTTAGTTACTTCTTATTAAAGTGCATCTGGACATTTTTATTGGTGGTAGGCAACAACAGCATGTGGGTGTCTAATTGTCATCAAAATCTGTACCACATTGATTCACGACAGTATCTTTGCAATCAAAATCTGTCCCTAATTAATTCGCGTAAACATCTTTATTATCAATGTTGACTACGCAGAACATCTGTTACAAATCAACTGCTTCATCTGGTAATCTGGTGTCATCAGTTGCTAGGTTGCAGTAGGTACGATATGGGTTTTGCATGACCCAAAAGTAATAAATTATCAAAACCATAGTTCCTAAACATTCATTTAACATTATATATTTTGTCATTTTCCACATAAAATCGACAGCATTGGATATTATAACAGAAAGACCACGACCAATTCTATTGGTATTGGTGGCTCTTACAAAGTCTCAGTCTAACCAACAAGGTTGTTCATGCTATTGACAGGTCTGAGATATTTAAGATTAACGCGTGTCTTATTGATCTATTAAAAATTCACAAATTGCTTCAAGTCTATGCTAAATTAGGATCATCAAGTTGAATTTTTAGATGCCTATAGATGTCTAAGTAGAGATAATCAATCTGACTTTTGCAACCTGTCATATCCATTAACACCTTCCGCTAATTATTATTTCAGAACATAAATGGGTGAATTAAAGTCAAACTATCACTGAAAATATGTGAATAGCGGTGCTCCTGCTACAATTATTACTGATAATAGTAAATGTCACATCACATACTTTCTTCTAGGCGGCTTGAGTTAATAGTCATTGTAGCACTCACATGCAGCGAAAAACAAACCGGTGTGTGTCTATTTCAGCATAAAACAAGTCTAGTTGCTTATAAAAATTAATAATGTTTTCACTTCTACGGTTCAATGACAAAATAGAACGTTAACTGATGGAATTTACGGTCGCTAACCCATTTACCGCTGTAATTTTAACGGGCGCAATCATCTGCGAACAGCTGTAAAACACGTGGGTTATCATTTTAAAAATGAATTAAAGCTGCTCGGAGTCCCGAACAATTCGTGCCCACGTCGGGATAGGCGGTTTCAACACAATGACCCTTCTAGCCTTTATATAGTATAGTATCTGATTTCTATGGTTGGCTCCTTTTTGTTTAATTCCAACAACTATAACATGCTCTTGTAACCTCCATAAGAAATAACAGCGCAATATTTAAATATTCGGAACACGTGGGTATAATTTCTCAATCATTGTAACTTCCATGTCGTTATTTTTGCATAGAACATCCCACAAGGCATCTATCGTCATTGCTAATAGCTTTGCAAATCCCTGTACTATACAGAAAAAAGGGATCACTTCGAAAGCTCTTGCCATGAGACGTTCTAAAACAATGTCGGGTGTAACGCGTGCGGATGACTTATTGAATTTACGGTATACCTAGTGAGATTGGTCTCGCCCCAATTACAGACAGGCCATTACAAGTCATAACAGATGTCTTCCACGTAACCACAGTGAAAAAAGCTAGCACAAGTAATTGAGACATGGACAAAGACATGGTCAAATGACAAACATGATAAATTGGCACAAAAACTATTGCATAAATCGTGAGATTAAGACATTGCAAATTCTCAGAATGAAAGGCAGAATAATATGCGACAAGGAAAACCTTTCTTCTATCAACATCGATATCACTAAATTTCCATTCGCAGCTTTTGGAATTTTGTTCGAGACATTTCTTACATGAGAGTTTCCTAATGAAATATTGAAAATATTAATTATAATGTGATAAACAATTCCAAACTAACCAAAAAAGTTGGAGAACAGTTTATTCCACTGACACTTTTTATGACAAAAACTGGGAAATGCGGGAAAAGTTCATCTGATTGTCACCGTAGTAAAATCAATCCGTGTTTTGTAACACATATTGTAAGAGAGGAATAAAAGATGATGAAACTGGATTAATATGGTCATAACTCCATGAACTCTATGTACATAACCTTCGCTCTTGCTTTATCCTACTTTATCACTCTACATCCAATGAGTGTGTTTGCAAAGTTGGAGCTCAATCGGTTAGGGTCTCTGGTTGTGGGGGACTGTAAAGGGGTCCCGAACATGAATTCCCGTTCATTTATTTTTCGTCAAGCATGAGATGGAAAGTGCAGGTGTTTTTATACAATTTGGAGGGATATCTTGCTATTGTAGGGGGGATTCATGGATTTTTTGAATTGTGGATTGGCCTCTTCCTCGCTCATTCATCGGTTGTCAGTGTTTTTCTATCGGAGTGTAATGCTCCCTTCCGGTGTCATGGGAAGAATGGTACAATCACTGACTTCCTTACCCCGCTTGCTGCTCTTGTACATGGCCAGCGAAGAAGGAACGATCGACCGGCCAGATGGGTCACGAAGGCCTATATGTCGCTGGAGCGCAAGTCATGACTGCGGCGCACCAAATATGCAGCAAACAATGTAGATCAATGTATATATATACAGTACTCCAATGGAAGAAAATTGGCATATTACCCAACGCATATGAATATCTCATTGAATATAACGCACATAGATATACATGCATAGGGCCTATCCCAGCTGCATATCTATCAATATATGAGGCGTGTTCAAATGAAACCCGTTCGCTATACTGTATTTGTAGAATAGTAAGCAGACAAAGTAAAAGCACAATCAATTAGAAACAACTGTGTATTATTAACATAAAAGCAGAAGCAACAATCAAAAAAAGTCTCCGTTGACTTCCCGGCACTTGTCCCATTGCTTGGGTAGGCGTTGAATTCCGTCGGCAAAGAAGGATTTCGGCTGTCCTTTGAACCAATTTCTAACAGCTGTCTTCACTTCTTCGTCTGATCGGAATCCTTGTCCCTTGAGAAACTTCGTCAGGGGACCAAAAATGTGAAAATCACAAGGTGACAAGTCAGGACTGTATGCAGGGCGTTCCAAAATTTCCCAACGCTTTCTTGTCAATACGTCAGATGTCGCCTGCGAAACGTGCGGTCTTGCGTTGCCGTGAAGAAGAATGACACCTGAAGACAACATACCGGGTCGCTTGCTCTTTATCGCTTGGTGAAGCTTGTCCAAAGTCTGAATATACTGCTGCGAATTGATTGTTTCGTTGGGTTCAAGAAACTCGAGGAGCAGCGGGCCTGAATATCGAAGAACACCGTGAGCATCACCTTCCCTGCAGATTGTTGCACTCGGAACTTCTTCGGCTTGGGTGAACTTGGATGCTTCCACTGCATGCTGCTCTGCTTCCCTTCCGGCTCGAAATGATGGCACCACATCTCGTCTCCAGCAACAATGCGACGCAAGGAACTGCTCATTCTCGGTATTGAAGCGAGTCAGGTGTTCCAAACTGAGTGTTCTCCGTCTTTCCTTGTGGTCTTCAGTAAGCATTCGAGGCACCGATTGAGATCAAACTTTGTGATACTGCAACTTTTCCTTCACGATGGTATGCATTGAGCCAATTGAGACATTGAAGTCATCTGCCAGATCTCGAATGCTTCGTCGATGATCGGCTCTGACTGCGGTATCGATGGTCTCAGTCAGACTTTCAGTCACCACTTTGTGCGCCTGTCCAGGGCGTGGCAAATCAGATGTTTCAGTTCGCCCCCTCGAAACTTCCTTGACCACTCTGTCACTGTGGTCTTTGAAACAGCTCGATCTATGTATACTGATGCCATTCTGCGATGGATCTCTGCTGGCATGCATCCTTCTGCGGTCAGGAATTGAATAACCGCTCTCTGGTCTTCTTTGGAGGACTTTCTACCATGAACGACATTTCATTCGTCATTAACCGTGAACAGCAGATACACTTGATGAACAAACACATTGCGACGCTGTTATAAAGCACTGAATAGTACTAACAGGTCTGCTTTGATTAATTGGTCATGCATGAACCCGCTAAGATAAGTCGAATGGGTCTCATTTGAATACGCCTTGTATATCTATCATATCTATATCAGCGGCAAACTCTACCACTAGCATCAGGTGCCCCTCAAAGCTTCGAGTAGGTCCCTTTATCAGTATTACATGTATGTTGGGTTTTCAGTATGGCAATATGGAGGGTCCTTTCTTAAGTATAAGGAGCCCTGTGTTAGTCATTGCTATCGTATTGTCTAGAAAATTGGAAAAATTCTCGACTCTCTTTGAACTTTTGCTGACGAAGAATATTTTTGAAATGTGTGAATATGTGACGAAGGTCTAACAAAGTCCGTCGATAACAGCTAAAGTGAGTTTGATAGACTCCTTAATAAATATATTAAAGCAAGCTCGAGATCATTAATATAATGATTTTCGCCAAACGACAGTCACGATGGCAGGGCATTTTTCCAATTCATCGGTCCACCTGAGATGCCAAGAAGGAAGTTAATTTCCAGTCATCTGTAGCATGGATCTTCAGCACAATCCACGACCGATTTACCAGAATTGTTCCGTCTGCAATTCTGTGAGCTCATAGATTACTGTCTCCTTGAACTAGATTGCCGTCTCAATTATGCTTAATAGGTCTCAATAGACCTTAATTGGGTCTTAATAGAAATTGAGAAATTATGTACTCTTATCATCTTGCAACGGCTCAAACGAATGGGAGCCATCTGAAGCACCCATTAAAAATTATATGAAAAGGATATTGATTTTGAGAATTTTACACACGAGCTAGCAATATTTGGAGAGTAGGTTCGAAGCATGATTACGAATGTGAAGAAGGTTACATCTATGAGCACGATATTATGTCTCTTCGCCGAAAACGAAATTACGAAATCATAAAGACAATATTACCCAACATTCACACGATCCTTCACATTTACTTGCTTGCACCACTTACTACTGCATCAGTTGAAAGAACGTTTTCAGCTCAGCGAAAACTAAAAACGTAGCCTATATGAGAAGCCGAATGTCACAGAAAAGATACAACAATCTATTTCTACAAAACATCCATAAACAAAAAACCGACAATCTCAACTCAACAGACATCATGAAACAATTCATTCAAAACCAACCACGACAACTAAATTTTTGGGAAGATTTTGATTGGTCCATGAATTATTTTTAATCGTATCATCAACTTCCGTAACATTTTGCTTTATTTGAGCATGGCTCAGCGTCGAGGTCGGAATCTACATGTTTGATAAATGAAATCTTATAGTTTTCAAGAAAAAGTCTAATCGATTTAAATGTACGGAATATTTGACTGGCTGCACCTGGCATACTTGAATATACGTAGAAACTTTCCGATTATTTTTTTATTAATACATAAATTTGAAGTTGAATGGAAATGCCTGGAGAATTCTGCCGTTTCTTAAAGCTTATTCAACTAATAGTCGCTTGATATGGCACATGGCATACATGTATTTGCGCACACCTACACTTCAATTTCAATGTCAGCAGCATTTTAGAATATATTCCATAGTTAAACTATGTTCGAAAAACTCAGGCATAAAACGTGCCCTTCTGATTTGGCGCCCCTGCCCTTTTCATCGTCTTCCGCCGTCCCTTATGTCACCGTTTGAAATTTTTGAGGCTACCAGTTTGCGGACACGCTCTTGGACGACTTTGAATGCCTTTAGTCGAGTAGAAGATGTCCTGTCACGCATAAGGCTCAATTGGACTTGAGCAGATCACGTCAGTCGCTAATCTGACGACAGGTGGACGAAGCGTTTGACGGAATAGACCACTCACGGCCGCCAGAGGCTACGCGGATGTCCGAGAAGAAGATCGAGACAGGAACTCGATGAATTCTTCGGTAACGCGAACTGGGCTACCACCACTCGATGTAGAGAAAAATGGAGGTCATTTGTAAGGAAGACGCTTGGCTTTGGATTAGAGATGTCAAGCTGGGATTTGAATTAGCCTCATTATTCTTGCGGGCAGGCTAGGTTGCTGTCTTCGCTAGCAGAGACAACAAAGCGGAAAGTTAGTCGCTGACATGAGCAGCGCGGGAAGACGACCGCACAACAGCTTGCCTAAGTGGCGAATGATGTTCTAATTGATTGAAGTATTCATGATGAGGACTGATGACGCTCTCAAATCCATTGGTTTACCAACATAATACTGTTGCAACAATCAAGGTCATACGAGAGAATGAATCAGCACCGATTCGACATCAACCATCGAAAGAAAGAAGAAGAGGGTCCTGATCACTGCAATGAATACGAACATTTATCACAATTAGGAAACATGAAAGGAACGATGGTTAACTAAATTGACGGAAACGATCAAGAAAGGGAAAAAGAACTAAAACACATACCGGTAGATCAACGTGTGACATATTGACAGCTAAAGATTCACATGCAGTTGGGATAGGCCCTATACATGTATATCTATGTGCGTTATATTCATTGACATATTCATGTGTCGGGTAATATGCCCATTCTCTTCCATTCGAGTATATATACATTGATCTACATGTTGCATATTTGGTCCGCCGCAGTCGTTCGAAGGCAACATCTGACGTATTGACAAGAAAGCGTTGGGAAATTTTGGAACGCCCTGCATACAGTCCTGACTTGTCACCTTGTGATTTTCACATTTTTGGTCCCCTGACGAAGTTTCTCAAGGGACAACGATTCCGATCAGACGAAGAAGTGAAGACAGCTGTTAGAAATTGGTTCAAAGGACAGCCGAAATCCTTCTTTGCCGACGGAATTCAACGCCTACCCAAGCAATGGGACAAGTGCCGGGAAGTCAACGGAGACTTTTTTTGATTGTTGCTTCTGCTTTTATGTTAATAATACACAGTTGTTACTAATTGATTGTGCTTTTACTTTGTCTGCTTACTATTCTACAAATACAGTATAGCGAACGGGTTTCATTTGAACACGCCTCATATATTGATAGATATGCAGCTGGGATAGGCCCTATGCATGCATATCTATGTGCGTTATATTCAATGAGATATTCATATGCGTTGGGTAATATGCCAATTTTCTTCCATTGGAGTACTGTATATATATACATTGATCTACATTGTTTGCTGCATATTTGGTGCGCCGCAGTCATGACTTGCGCTCCAGCGACATATAGGCCTTCGTGACCCATCTGGCCGGTCGATCGTTCCTTCTTCGCTGGCCATGTACAAGAGCAGCAAGCGGGGTAAGGAAGTCAGTGATTGTACCATTCTTCCCATGACACCGGAAGGGAGCATTACACTCCGATAGAAAAACACTGACAACCGATGAATGAGCGAGGAAGAGGACATTCCACAATTCAAAAAATCCATGAATCCCCCTACAATAGCAAGATATCCCTCCAAATTGTATAAAAACACCTGCACTTTCCATCTCATGCTTGACGAAAAATAAATGAACGGGAATTCATGTTCGGGACCCCTTTACAGTCCCCCACAACCAGAGACCCTAACCGATTGAGCTCCAACTTTGCAAACACACTCATTAGATGTAGAGTGATAAAGTATGACTGACTCAGGTTCCATCTCTGTCTCATAAAATACTTGTGACTGATTATAAAGGCCTATTTTAGGGGAATTCATGTTCGGGACCCCTTTACAGTCCCCCACAACCAGAGACCCTAACCGATTGAGCTCCAACTTTGCAAACACACTCATTAGATGTAGAGTGATAAAGTATGACTGATTCAGGTTCCATCTCTGTCTCATAAAATACTTGTGACTGATTATAAAGGCCTATTTTAGGGGAATTCATGTTCGGGACCCCTTTACAGTCCCCCACAAACAGAGACCCTAACCGATTGAGCTCCAACTTTGCAAACACACTCATTAGATGTAGAGTGATAAAGTATGACTGACTCAGGTTCCATCTCTGTCTCATAAAATACTTTTGACTGATTATAAAGGCCTATTTTAGGGGAATTCATGTTCGGGACCCCTTTACAGTCCCCCACAAACAGAGACCCTAACCGATTGAGCTCCAACTTCGCAAACACAATCATTAGATGTAGAGTGATAAAGTATGACTGATTCAGGTTCCATCTCTGTCTCATAAAATACTTTTGACTGATTATAAAGGCCTATTTTAGGGGAATTCATGTTCGGGACCCCTTTACAGTCCCCCACAACCAGAGACCCTAACCGATTGAGCTCCAACTTTGCAAACACACTCATTAGATGTAGAGTGATAAAGTATGACTGACTCAGGTTCCATCTCTGTCTCATAAAATACTTGTGACTGATTATAAAGGCCTATTTTAGGGGAATTCATGTTCGGGACCCCTTTACAGTCCCCCACAACCAGAGACCTAACCGATTGAGCTCCAACTTCGCAGACACACTCATTAGATGTAGAGTGATAAAGTATGACTGACTCAGGTTCCATCTCTGTCTCATAAAATACTTTTGACTGATTATAAAGGCCTATTTTAGGGGAATTCATGTTCGGGACCCCTTTACAGTCCCTCACAACCAGAGACCCTAACCGATTGAGCTCCAACTTCGCAAACACACTCATTAGATGTAGAGTGATAAAGTATGACTGATTCAGGTTCCATCTCTGTCTCAAAATACTTGTGACTGATTATAAAGGCCTATTTTAGGGGAATTCATGTTCGGGACCCCTTTACAGTCCCCCACAACCAGAGACCCTAACCGATTGAGCTCCAACTTTGCAAACACACTCATTAGATGTAGAGTGATAAAGTATGACTGACTCAGGTTCCATCTCTGTCTCATAAAATACTTGTGACTGATTATAATTCAGACATTTTGAAATTTATTGCTTTATTTGATCTTGCTGAAGTAATTATTTGACTGAATGACTAAAGTCGTGCATGGTCAGTAGATAAAGCATCAAAGATAACCTGTATAGTTGATGAGTTCGTAAAAAGCAATATTAAAAAAGTTGTGACTGATTATATGTTTTTCAGTTTGACTGATTATATATTTTCCAGATTACCTTATCCATTGTCGTTGTCCATGACCTGCGCGGGACATTCTAAAATTTAGTTCGTTCGAACACGTTTACAGCTTCCAGATAAAATTTCGAAATATCTTCTGAGGCACCATCAACGCGTTCGAATGCATGCATTAAATTCCGAAAAAGAATAATGCAAGTAGACGATTAAAAAAAAAAAATCAACATATTTTTCCAAAGGTATAATCATAGACATCGGATAACATTATTAGGACTAGACCGGACAGCGCCTATTTAATACACTATCAGCTGATGGCCACAAGCGAATGTCGCTACCGAGTGGCTTTAATTCTGAAAAATTGTTTTACTATGCTATTTGTGTAAATAAACAGTAGCGCAATTTTTAAATTAGCGAAATTTTTATTAAATTTCCTCTGGCTGTAGAATGCTTTCTTTTGAAAATCCAAGATAATGTGCCTTGAAATGACTCCAATCTTGAAAAGATGGATCGAAAATGAATTTACTCTTAGCGTGAATGAAATTGTTCGAGTAGATTTCGCATAATCTTCAGAGTACAGTTTCCAGCAAAAATTTTTTATAGATGTTCTTAAGCCTATAGAAATAAGCAGAAAGACATTAACATGGCAGTAAGATAAATGAAACCTTTTCAGAAATGGGCTTCTTAATCGGTTTGCTATTACTCCTGACTCAGGTCACCCCCTAAAAAATCTATCACTTATACAGATTATTCCGCAGAACTGAGATATGGCGTCTCATTAATCATTTTGTGAACTTCGAGCGTCCCGGCTAAAGATAAGCAGCACCCGGTATAACTGGGATTTGTCCTGGCCACTTCGGGCAAAAAGCACTATTTTACATCATTTCTTGTGAGCGCAAAGGGCGAGTTTTCCCGAGTACAATGAAAACAGATTTATTACAACAGTGTGTACGTAAAATTTGTATTATCATGAGATTAAAGATAGGCTGTTCATTTGCAATTGCCTGTGAAATGAAATGTCTTCTGCTGTTGCCAACGCGGAGTATTTAAGTCTTCAATTATGGACGATGCAATATCTCCTCATCTCTACTCTTTCTCAGCTGATAATAAACACGTGGTTATCAAAATTTTAAATTCTCTTGTTGTCATCATTGCTTTATACAAACAATATTTCCATGTCGCTACCGAACGGCTTTAAAGGCCACGGGAAATCAGCTGTGTCCGGTCTAGTCCTAATAATGTTATCCGATGTCTATGGGTATAATCACCACCAACACAATGATCCTGAGAAGGTGTGGGCCAAGTTTGGTTGAGATTGATGCAGTATTGACAAAGTTTTGGCCCTCGGTGTAACTGTCATTTTCATATGTGGATCCGAAGGTGGAACGACCTCGAGTGATGAATCGAGCCGACCAAAGTACTTTTACTGGGAGGCCTGGTTCTCCGTCCAGATTTGCCCGTTGGCTGTTGTGTTCTGAAGCGGTCTTGATAATGATCCTGAGCAGGTGTGGGCCAAGTTTGGTTGAGATTGAGGCAATATTGACAAAGCTTTGACCCTCGGTGTAAAGTGATGTTGCGAAAAAAATTTCTGTGAAATTGGTGAAAACATGTGATAATTGCTTGAGGTGCATCTCTGTCCAGATTTGCCCGTTGGCTATTGTGTTCTGAAGCGCTCTTGATAATGATCCTGAGCAGGTGTGGGCCAAGTTTGGTTGAGATTGATGCAGTATTGACAGAGTTTTGTCCCTCGGTGTAACTGTCATTTTCATATGTAGATCCGAAGGTGGAACGACCTCGAGTGATGAATCCAGCCGACTAAGTACTTTTACTGGGAGGCCTGGTTCTCCGTCGAGAGTTGCCCGTTGGCTGTTGTGTTTTGAAGCGGTCTTGATAATGATCCTGAGCAGGTGTGGGCCAAGTTTGGTTGAGATTGAGGCAATATTGACAAAGTTTTGGCCCTCGTTGTAAAGAGATGTTGCGAAAAAAATGTTCTGTGAAATTGGTGAAAACATGTGATAATTACTTGAGGTGTATCTCTGTCCAGATTTGCCCGTTGGCTGTTGTGTTCTGAAGCGGTCTTGATAATGATCCTGAGCAGGTGTGGGCCAAGTTTGGTTGAGATTGAGGCAATATTGACAAAGCTTTGACCCTCGGTGTAAAGTGATGTTGCGAAAAAAATTTCTGTGAAATTGGTGAAAACATGTGATAATTGCTTGAGGTGCATCTCTGTCCAGATTTGCCCGTTGGCTGTTGTGTTCTGAAGCGCTCTTGATAATGATCCTGAGCAGGTGTGGGCCAAGTTTGGTTGAGATTGATGCAGTATTGACAAAGTTTTGGCCCTCGGTGTAACTGTCATTTTCATATGTAGATCCGAAGGTGGAACGACCTCGAGTGATGAATCCAGCCGACCAAGTACTTTTACTGGGAGGCCTGGTTCTCCGTCGAGAGTTGCCCGTTGGCTGTTGTGTTTTGAAGCGGTCTTGATAATGATCCTGAGAAGGTTAGGGCCGAGTTTTGTGGCGAGATACTCTATATTCTGAAAGTTATGGCTATCGGTGGATTTATTTAATCAACTTTTTTTCATTATTATATTTCTCCTAGGAGTCAGCTGTTAATGTTGATGTCAGTGTGCTCCAGAGGGTTATTTACCTCGTTCTTTCCATTTATATCGGTTATTTGACCTGAAAATGCCTCCTTATGTGATATTTTGGGGTTCGGTGTATTTTAGCAATTTTCATTTTGGCCCTCGGTGTGTTTTAGTAATAGCCCTTAGCAAAGAATCACATATATGTAGTCCCACATTATCATTTGTGGCCTGCCACTGTTACTCGCTGACCATGTTTTTTCATGCACTCTTGTTGCACAATCGTGGTCACGTCATTTAATAACCACTTATTTTGAAGCTCCTTATGGCGGTTGACTCGGACAAAGAAATTCTCAAAAAATAGAGTTTACGACCCTTCTAAATTAATCCTTGTTCTCTGTTTCAACTGAGTAATTTACAGTTCAATGTCAATAACTTGAATACTTTCATTATGGTTCTAGCCCCAGTCATGAACGAAAACGATACTCAATGTATTAGCCTGTACATAGCCTTCAGTGATAAATTAGTGAAAACCGATATCAGACCGACAAAACATAGAAATACATGCCTCATGGAAGTCTTCATTCATAAAAAAATAAGAAAATTGACAAAAGTGTAAGAATTCTATCTGTGAATCGAAGGTAGTTCATAATTGCATTGGCTTCTGATTTCGAAAGCTTCATTCTACCCCTTTTTATAAAAGCCATCATTTGTTCGAAGCTTGCTTTTTCATTCGAGTTTTATCATAATATTTACGCAAATTGACATCACTCGTAATAAAGGTATACATTTTCACATTAGAGCCCGCTACATCGGCTTCACTTTCAAGTTTTTCGACGTTTATTTTTTCTCTCAATAATGTCTCAACATCTATTTCTTTGGAAGCTTATCGAAGTTTGTTTTCTCTGTATCAAAGCTACTTTTAAATCATCATACTTTCGTTCATGGAAATATTTATGATAATTTACGTCATGCGAAGTTAATTTTTTTTCATATTAGCACTTCAGTTCCATGACGCTTCTGGAGCGTCATAAAAGAAGGATCATTAAATGCCATGACGTTCCCGAAGCGTCATGCAGAAAACACATTTGCTCGGCAACCACTGCTTAGTAGAGCATCAAATGCTATGTGTATGTGTTCGCTTTGACGCCCTACATCATTTATGTCTGCTGTATCATATGAGGCTCCACGTGCTCGATTTCTATGTTGGCTGACTGCTAATCAGAGAAGCAATATTTTTTCATTGGAATCGATGTGAGTAAAAAGCATTTCTACCCTCGATGCCCGCTTGGAATGGCTTCTGCACGACCAACAAAGCAGCGTAAATTGGCAAAAAGATATGAATTTGATGCAGCCTGAGGAAAAGAATTCCGAAGAAGAGGTGTGAATTATGCTGCACAGATGGGCGGAAGCAAGACCCTTTCCAATGCTCGAAGTGTCCAGGAATGCCGGACTCTGCATGGACTGTTTCAAGACATTTAATTATTATTGATATTGTTAAAGTACATTGTAATTATGTATTTTTGAAAATGCTTATAGATCGGAATTGTAGTTATCAACTTTTTTAGAATAAATTCAGAGCAAAGAATACAAGTGTTGCAAGAAATTTAATTTTCTCAATTTTATTGGTATATGGATATCTCCAGGCTCTCCGGAATCGGTATTGACGGGGTTAGAATCTTCGTTTACATTGATTTTATTTTCAGGTTGATGAGAGGGGCTGGAACGTGACGGCTTATCCGCCGGCTTTGTCCGAAGGCACGTGAAAATGTAGGATTCCGCAACAACGGAGTAAGATAGAATTGGACAGTTCATGGTATGTTCTCTTGAACTGGAGTGCTGTATGCGCATTTTTGATGACAATTGCGCTGGGTTGTGACCGAAGAAAGATAGCCAGTAATTCAGCATGAGCCTGGTGTCGCTCTGTCACATTAATTCTGTTTGCAAATGAATGATTATCAATGTTACCGATAGCAGGCCCAGAGCTATAAGCTTTGGAGATTTCTAGGCGGCCGTTACAAGGGCGCATAGAAGGCAAAGATTACAAATATGTGGCATAATGGCCACGAAACCGTAAACAGAAGGTTGTTTTCCACTGCTGAGCGGGCTTTTTGGGGATGGTGTGCTAGGTTTTTTGTTGCGCGGTTGTGGGCACAAGAAGAATGGACCACTTGCTGTTTTGAGTGCAGAATTTCACGGGAAAGACCTAGGAGGATCCCTGGACTTTGGGAAAAGCCCATTAGTAAACGTGTAAAGCGGTAGTGCAATCAGGTTCGGGAAATTCAGTAATGTAGCGACTAGTTGTGAATACGTAAGGAATAGAAGGTGTCTCTTAAGTCCACCTTAAAACGGCTTCACGGAGTCCTGAATAACTTAGCTTGAAAGGGGGTAAGTTTGACGTGATGTTTCGCCAGAGTCGGTATGAACCTATGGTAGTCAACTATGCAGCGCATTATGTCGTCATTCTTAGGTATGATGAGGGGCATCGCTCGGTAACGGCTCTGTCTTGTCACTGGCTCAATAACATTTTAGCAAGTAGTCAATGAATTTCTGTGAATCGAGCACCGCGAAAAGAGAAAAAGGCATGTTTTGTTGCCATTATCGACTTTCTAATTTTCTGGAAGACCCTGAAACTTCAAATTGTTCAACCAAGGAAATCCTCTTAAAATTATCTACTCGATTTCCAAAATATAGTAGAAAAATCAATTCCTTGAAAAAGCCACCACTTACGTAAAAATGTAGTCAAAAATAAACTTCGATTTGCTTCGCTTAACTTCGATGTATTTTGCAAAGTTTATTTACATTTCCTTCAAATGATTTCTAAACTTCCGCGAGGTATTCCAACGCTAGCCTGAAAGCAAATGTAGCACGGTTTTTCTCTTGAAGTCAAAGCGCTTTTTGTCTTCTGCTATTTTTGCTCTCACTTAAAAAGAAAGCAACTCTTAAATCTGAAATTTACATATAGCAGTCTAAAACGTAGCCTGTCGATTGCTTGTTGAGTGGAATCTTGACTCCATGTAGTTTCGGATATGCAGAAGTGAGGCGCTGTCAAGTTGGGGAAAACTCAATTTTGCTGTGTTCTCCTCGTACTATCACCGGAAACGCAATTTTCTTTCCAGGAGTTATAATGGAGCTCATATACAGACAGACAAAGCTTATGAAAATTCATAATACTTCAGTGCTGGAGAAGATAACAGAATATGTGGAAGGGCACAAAAATGTTTATGGAAATGAAAATAAGTGGCCGATTTTAACTCGACAAACAATCATCGTTTGAAGCATTTGTCACTTTTTTACATTTGTATTTTTGCTCTCACATCAAAATTACGAGGATTTGTAAGAAACCTAAACAATTGTATGGAAAGTTTGTCAGACGGAGATCTATCTACATATACATGTATACTTTTTGAAGGAATGTCTAATTCACCATAGTTTCAGAGAACCAAACAGTGTTCCATTCTGACCCCGTAACCTTAAGTGTTTCTTGCTTACCCCGGAAGACTATGCAATGATTCTTAAATTGATATATTTGATGATGCACAGTTGGACTGGATTTAGTAGAAGAAGATGAAAGAAATAAGAAGACTGGTTATGCTGATGTAGGCTACAGGACAGATCAAAACCCCGAACTTGATGGTCATCATTGATGGCTTGAATGTGAACTTATGTAACTTGATATAGCATTTATGTAATAAATAAATAAATATATTTGTATATACAAAGCATATATATATATATATATATATATATATATATATATATATATATATATATATATATATATATATATATATATATATATAAGACAAAATTAAAGTTACCAAAAATGGACAATAAATATAAGAAAATAAGTCCAAAAGAAAACTATTAATTACTGAGGATTTATCCCGACCGGTTTACGTCCCTTCTAGGGACTTTTCAAGGGATGAATGATTTATTTTTTAAAAATTAGCATCAGAGCATTCATATACATAGAAATTGGTAAAAAATCTGTTAGTAAGGGATATACTCTCTTCTACCAGTGTATTGGTCATGGTAGGAAGATATCCTTTCCAAATACCTTGAGTCTACATCAATATTGTGCCAATTAGTCCTTCGCCAATTTCGTTGTTTATTATTGTTTTTTTCAAAATGTTGAAAGTTTTGACGTTCCCTTGTTCGCCAATTATTGTCGCGACAAGCACATTGATAGTTGAAAGTTTGTTGATTAGTTCTTCTGTCATTGTTTTGCCGTTTTTTATTGTTGCTGTAGCTTGATTGTTTCTTTGAAAAATATGATGCAGCAGGTGAGTCTTTCGATACACATTTCCGATCACTATTTATTGATATTAAATGTCTGTCTGATTCAAAAAAATGTCTTTTATTGTCCCAAATTATTTTACTTCTTTTCTCCTCATTGCTGATTATTTCACTCCATTGATCTTTGCGTAACTTAGCTTCTTCTTCGTCGTAGCATGCGTAAAAATATTCAATCATATCATTATCGATTCTTTCCACAATCTTGGTCTTAATTTCTGATACCAATCTCAATCTTTTAATTTCGTGTTCCGTTTGTTTAATGCTTTGTTCCTTTCTCAGTTGCCTTTCTTTTTCATAGTGTTGAGTTACTGGGATTTTAAATAATTTCTTTGGTACTCTTTGAACATGTTCTTCTAAAGCTTTCTGGTATATTTCTGCGATTGCTGCGTTCTTATATGATTCATAAAATGAGAATTTCCTTTGTTTAACTTTCTTATTCCAATCAAGTTTTTCATTTGTTAATCGTGTTAATTTCTTGTTGATTTCAGTCATTTCAGTTTTTATTTTCTCTCGAAATACTTCGGTTTCTTTTGTTTGACTTAGTATTTCTTCTTTCACATTATCCTTCATACTTTTAATTTCTTTAGTTCGTTGTTTAACCTCTTGCATATCCAATTTAATGTCTGAATAAAATGTACTTAAAATTCTATGTATTGAATTCATTGTGTTTGTTAATCCGTTCAATTTGTCATCTAGATAATCAATTCTCTGTAATATACCCTGTGCTTCATTCCTCGTAACCAATTGTACTCTTCTGGCATCCATTTTTGTCAGAAAATAAGACAAAATTAAAGTTACCAAAAATGGGCAATAAATATAAGAAAATAAGTCCAAAAGAAAACTATTAATTACTGAGGATTTATCCCGACCGGTTTACGTCCCTTCTAGGGACTTTTCAAGGGATGAATGATTTATTTTTTAAAAATTAGCATCAGAGCATTCATATACATAGAAATTGGTAAAAAATCTGTTAGTAAGGGATATACTCTCTTCTACCAGTGTATTGGTCATGGTAGGAAGATATCCTTTCCAAATACCTTGAGTCTACATCAATATTGTGCCAATTAGTCCTTCGCCAATTTCGTTGTTTATTATTGTTTTTTTCGAAATGTTGAAAGTTTTGACGTTCCCTTGTTCGCCAATTATTGTCGCGACAAGCACATTGATAGTTGAAAGTTTGTTGATTAGTTCTTCTGTCATTGTTTTGCCGTTTTTTATTGTTGCTGTAGCTTGATTGTTTCTTTGAAAAATATGATGTAGCAGGTGAGTCTTTCTTATTGATATTAAATGTCTGTCTGATTCAAAAAAATGTCTTTTATTGTCCCAAATTATTTTACTTCTTTTCTCCTCATTGCTGATTATTTCACTCCATTGATCTTTGCGTAACTTAGCTTCTTCTTCGTCGTAGCATGCGTAAAAATATTCAATCATATCATTATCGATTCTTTCCACAATCTTGGTCTTAATTTCTGATACCAATCTCAATCTTTTAATTTCGTGTTCCGTTTGTTTAATGCTTTGTTCCTTTCTCAGTTGCCTTTCTTTTTCATAGTGTTGAGTTACTGGGATTTTAAATAATTTCTTTGGTACTCTTTGAACATGTTCTTCTAAAGCTTTCTGGTATATTTCTGCGATTGCTGCGTTCTTATATGATTCATAAAATGAGAATTTCCTTTGTTTAACTTTCTTATTCCAATCAAGTTTTTCATTTGTTAATCGTGTTAATTTCTTGTTGATTTCAGTCATTTCAGTTTTTATTTTCTCTCGAAATACTTCGGTTTCTTTTGTTTGACTTAGTATTTCTTCTTTCACATTATCCTTCATACTTTTAATTTCTTTAGTTCGTTGTTTAACCTCTTGCATATCCAATTTAATGTCTGAATAAAATGTACTTAAAATTCTATGTATTGAATTCATTGTGTTTGTTAATCCGTTCAATTTGTCATCTAGATAATCAATTCTCTGTAATATACCCTGTGCTTCATTCCTCGTAACCAATTGTACTCTTCTGGCATCCATTTTTGTCAGAAAATAAGACAAAATTAAAGTTACCAAAAATGGGCAATAAATATAAGAAAATAAGTCCAAAAGAAAACTATTAATTACTGAGGATTTATCCCGACCGGTTTACGTCCCTTCTAGGGACTTTTCAAGGGATGAATGATTTATTTTTTAAAAATTAGCATCAGAGCATTCATATACATAGAAATTGGTAAAAAATCTGTTAGTAAGGGATATACTCTCTTCTACCAGTGTATTGGTCATGGTAGGAAGATATCCTTTCCAAATACCTTGAGTCTACATCAATATTGTGCCAATTAGTCCTTCGCCAATTTCGTTGTTTATTATTGTTTTTTTCAAAATGTTGAAAGTTTTGACGTTCCCTTGTTCGCCAATTATTGTCGCGACAAGCACATTGATAGTTGAAAGTTTGTTGATTAGTTCTTCTGTCATTGTTTTGCCGTTTTTTATTGTTGCTGTAGCTTGATTGTTTCTTTGAAAAATATGATGTAGCAGGTGAGTCTTTCTTATTGATATTAAATGTCTGTCTGATTCAAAAAAATGTCTTTTATTGTCCCAAATTATTTTACTTCTTTTCTCCTCATTGCTGATTATTTCACTCCATTGATCTTTGCGTAACTTAGCTTCTTCTTCGTCGTAGCATGCGTAAAAATATTCAATCATATCATTATCGATTCTTTCCACAATCTTGGTCTTAATTTCTGATACCAATCTCAATCTTTTAATTTCGTGTTCCGTTTGTTTAATGCTTTGTTCCTTTCTCAGTTGCCTTTCTTTTTCATAGTGTTGAGTTACTGGGATTTTAAATAATTTCTTTGGTACTCTTTGAACATGTTCTTCTAAAGCTTTCTGGTATATTTCTGCGATTGCTGCGTTCTTATATGATTCATAAAATGAGAATTTCCTTTGTTTAACTTTCTTATTCCAATCAAGTTTTTCATTTGTTAATCGTGTTAATTTCTTGTTGATTTCAGTCATTTCAGTTTTTATTTTCTCTCGAAATACTTCGGTTTCTTTTGTTTGACTTAGTATTTCTTCTTTCACATTATCCTTCATACTTTTAATTTCTTTAGTTCGTTGTTTAACCTCTTGCATATCCAATTTAATGTCTGAATAAAATGTACTTAAAATTCTATGTATTGAATTCATTGTGTTTGTTAATCCGTTCAATTTGTCATCTAGATAATCAATTCTCTGTAATATACCCTGTGCTTCATTCCTCGTAACCAATTGTACTCTTCTGGCATCCATTTTTGTCAGAAAATAAGACAAAATTAAAGTTACCAAAAATGGGCAATAAATATAAGAAAATAAGTCCAAAAGAAAACTATTAATTACTGAGGATTTATCCCGACCGGTTTACGTCCCTTCTAGGGACTTTTCAAGGGATGAATGATTTATTTTTTAAAAATTAGCATCAGAGCATTCATATACATAGAAATTGGTAAAAAATCTGTTAGTAAGGGATATACTCTCTTCTACCAGTGTATTGGTCATGGTAGGAAGATATCCTTTCCAAATACCTTGAGTCTACATCAATATTGTGCCAATTAGTCCTTCGCCAATTTCGTTGTTTATTATTGTTTTTTTCAAAATGTTGAAAGTTTTGACGTTCCCTTGTTCGCCAATTATTGTCGCGACAAGCACATTGATAGTTGAAAGTTTGTTGATTAGTTCTTCTGTCATTGTTTTGCCGTTTTTTATTGTTGCTGTAGCTTGATTGTTTCTTTGAAAAATATGATGTAGCAGGTGAGTCTTTCGATACACATTTTCCGATCACTTATTGATATTAAATGTCTGTCTGATTCAAAAAAATGTCTTTTATTGTCCCAAATTATTTTACTTCTTTTCTCCTCATTGCTGATTATTTCACTCCATTGATCTTTGCGTAACTTAGCTTCTTCTTCGTCGTAGCATGCGTAAAAATATTCAATCATATCATTATCGATTCTTTCCACAATCTTGGTCTTAATTTCTGATACCAATCTCAATCTTTTAATTTCGTGTTCCGTTTGTTTAATGCTTTGTTCCTTTCTCAGTTGCCTTTCTTTTTCATAGTGTTGAGTTACTGGGATTTTAAATAATTTCTTTGGTACTCTTTGAACATGTTCTTCTAAAGCTTTCTGGTATATTTCTGCGATTGCTGCGTTCTTATATGATTCATAAAATGAGAATTTCCTTTGTTTAACTTTCTTATTCCAATCAAGTTTTTCATTTGTTAATCGTGTTAATTTCTTGTTGATTTCAGTCATTTCAGTTTTTATTTTCTCTCGAAATACTTCGGTTTCTTTTGTTTGACTTAGTATTTCTTCTTTCACATTATCCTTCATACTTTTAATTTCTTTAGTTCGTTGTTTAACCTCTTGCATATCCAATTTAATGTCTGAATAAAATGTACTTAAAATTCTATGTATTGAATTCATTGTGTTTGTTAATCCGTTCAATTTGTCATCTAGATAATCAATTCTCTGTAATATACCCTGTGCTTCATTCCTCGTAACCAATTGTACTCTTCTGGCATCCATTTTTGTCAGAAAATAAGACAAAATTAAAGTTACCAAAAATGGGCAATAAATATAAGAAAATAAGTCCAAAAGAAAACTATTAATTACTGAGGATTTATCCCGACCGGTTTACGTCCCTTCTAGGGACTTTTCAAGGGATGAATGATTTATTTTTTAAAAATTAGCATCAGAGCATTCATATACATAGAAATTGGTAAAAAATCTGTTAGTAAGGGATATACTCTCTTCTACCAGTGTATTGGTCATGGTAGGAAGATATCCTTTCCAAATACCTTGAGTCTACATCAATATTGTGCCAATTAGTCCTTCGCCAATTTCGTTGTTTATTATTGTTTTTTTCAAAATGTTGAAAGTTTTGACGTTCCCTTGTTCGCCAATTATTGTCGCGACAAGCACATTGATAGTTGAAAGTTTGTTGATTAGTTCTTCTGTCATTGTTTTGCCGTTTTTTATTGTTGCTGTAGCTTGATTGTTTCTTTGAAAAATATGATGTAGCAGGTGAGTCTTTCTTATTGATATTAAATGTCTGTCTGATTCAAAAAAATGTCTTTTATTGTCCCAAATTATTTTACTTCTTTTCTCCTCATTGCTGATTATTTCACTCCATTGATCTTTGCGTAACTTAGCTTCTTCTTCGTCGTAGCATGCGTAAAAATATTCAATCATATCATTATCGATTCTTTCCACAATCTTGGTCTTAATTTCTGATACCAATCTCAATCTTTTAATTTCGTGTTCCGTTTGTTTAATGCTTTGTTCCTTTCTCAGTTGCCTTTCTTTTTCATAGTGTTGAGTTACTGGGATTTTAAATAATTTCTTTGGTACTCTTTGAACATGTTCTTCTAAAGCTTTCTGGTATATTTCTGCGATTGCTGCGTTCTTATATGATTCATAAAATGAGAATTTCCTTTGTTTAACTTTCTTATTCCAATCAAGTTTTTCATTTGTTAATCGTGTTAATTTCTTGTTGATTTCAGTCATTTCAGTTTTTATTTTCTCTCGAAATACTTCGGTTTCTTTTGTTTGACTTAGTATTTCTTCTTTCACATTATCCTTCATACTTTTAATTTCTTTAGTTCGTTGTTTAACCTCTTGCATATCCAATTTAATGTCTGAATAAAATGTACTTAAAATTCTATGTATTGAATTCATTGTGTTTGTTAATCCGTTCAATTTGTCATCTAGATAATCAATTCTCTGTAATATACCCTGTGCTTCATTCCTCGTAACCAATTGTACTCTTCTGGCATCCATTTTTGTCAGAAAATAAGACAAAATTAAAGTTACCAAAAATGGGCAATAAATATAAGAAAATAAGTCCAAAAGAAAACTATTAATTACTGAGGATTTATCCCGACCGGTTTACGTCCCTTCTAGGGACTTTTCAAGGGATGAATGATTTATTTTTTAAAAATTAGCATCAGAGCATTCATATACATAGAAATTGGTAAAAAATCTGTTAGTAAGGGATATACTCTCTTCTACCAGTGTATTGGTCATGGTAGGAAGATATCCTTTCCAAATACCTTGAGTCTACATCAATATTGTGCCAATTAGTCCTTCGCCAATTTCGTTGTTTATTATTGTTTTTTTCAAAATGTTGAAAGTTTTGACGTTCCCTTGTTCGCCAATTATTGTCGCGACAAGCACATTGATAGTTGAAAGTTTGTTGATTAGTTCTTCTGTCATTGTTTTGCCGTTTTTTATTGTTGCTGTAGCTTGATTGTTTCTTTGAAAAATATGATGTAGCAGGTGAGTCTTTCTTATTGATATTAAATGTCTGTCTGATTCAAAAAAATGTCTTTTATTGTCCCAAATTATTTTACTTCTTTTCTCCTCATTGCTGATTATTTCACTCCATTGATCTTTGCGTAACTTAGCTTCTTCTTCGTCGTAGCATGCGTAAAAATATTCAATCATATCATTATCGATTCTTTCCACAATCTTGGTCTTAATTTCTGATACCAATCTCAATCTTTTAATTTCGTGTTCCGTTTGTTTAATGCTTTGTTCCTTTCTCAGTTGCCTTTCTTTTTCATAGTGTTGAGTTACTGGGATTTTAAATAATTTCTTTGGTACTCTTTGAACATGTTCTTCTAAAGCTTTCTGGTATATTTCTGCGATTGCTGCGTTCTTATATGATTCATAAAATGAGAATTTCCTTTGTTTAACTTTCTTATTCCAATCAAGTTTTTCATTTGTTAATCGTGTTAATTTCTTGTTGATTTCAGTCATTTCAGTTTTTATTTTCTCTCGAAATACTTCGGTTTCTTTTGTTTGACTTAGTATTTCTTCTTTCACATTATCCTTCATACTTTTAATTTCTTTAGTTCGTTGTTTAACCTCTTGCATATCCAATTTAATGTCTGAATAAAATGTACTTAAAATTCTATGTATTGAATTCATTGTGTTTGTTAATCCGTTCAATTTGTCATCTAGATAATCAATTCTCTGTAATATACCCTGTGCTTCATTCCTCGTAACCAATTGTACTCTTCTGGCATCCATTTTTGTCAGAAAATAAGACAAAATTAAAGTTACCAAAAATGGGCAATAAATATAAGAAAATAAGTCCAAAAGAAAACTATTAATTACTGAGGATTTATCCCGACCGGTTTACGTCCCTTCTAGGGACTTTTCAAGGGATGAATGATTTATTTTTTAAAAATTAGCATCAGAGCATTCATATACATAGAAATTGGTAAAAAATCTGTTAGTAAGGGATATACTCTCTTCTACCAGTGTATTGGTCATGGTAGGAAGATATCCTTTCCAAATACCTTGAGTCTACATCAATATTGTGCCAATTAGTCCTTCGCCAATTTCGTTGTTTATTATTGTTTTTTTCAAAATGTTGAAAGTTTTGACGTTCCCTTGTTCGCCAATTATTGTCGCGACAAGCACATTGATAGTTGAAAGTTTGTTGATTAGTTCTTCTGTCATTGTTTTGCCGTTTTTTATTGTTGCTGTAGCTTGATTGTTTCTTTGAAAAATATGATGCAGCAGGTGAGTCTTTCGATACACATTTCCGATCACTATTTATTGATATTAAATGTCTGTCTGATTCAAAAAAATGTCTTTTATTGTCCCAAATTATTTTACTTCTTTTCTCCTCATTGCTGATTATTTCACTCCATTGATCTTTGCGTAACTTAGCTTCTTCTTCGTCGTAGCATGCGTAAAAATATTCAATCATATCATTATCGATTCTTTCCACAATCTTGGTCTTAATTTCTGATACCAATCTCAATCTTTTAATTTCGTGTTCCGTTTGTTTAATGCTTTGTTCCTTTCTCAGTTGCCTTTCTTTTTCATAGTGTTGAGTTACTGGGATTTTAAATAATTTCTTTGGTACTCTTTGAACATGTTCTTCTAAAGCTTTCTGGTATATTTCTGCGATTGCTGCGTTCTTATATGATTCATAAAATGAGAATTTCCTTTGTTTAACTTTCTTATTCCAATCAAGTTTTTCATTTGTTAATCGTGTTAATTTCTTGTTGATTTCAGTCATTTCAGTTTTTATTTTCTCTCGAAATACTTCGGTTTCTTTTGTTTGACTTAGTATTTCTTCTTTCACATTATCCTTCATACTTTTAATTTCTTTAGTTCGTTGTTTAACCTCTTGCATATCCAATTTAATGTCTGAATAAAATGTACTTAAAATTCTATGTATTGAATTCATTGTGTTTGTTAATCCGTTCAATTTGTCATCTAGATAATCAATTCTCTGTAATATACCCTGTGCTTCATTCCTCGTAACCAATTGTACTCTTCTGGCATCCATTTTTGTCAGAAAATAAGACAAAATTAAAGTTACCAAAAATGGGCAATAAATATAAGAAAATAAGTCCAAAAGAAAACTATTAATTACTGAGGATTTATCCCGACCGGTTTACGTCCCTTCTAGGGACTTTTCAAGGGATGAATGATTTATTTTTTAAAAATTAGCATCAGAGCATTCATATACATAGAAATTGGTAAAAAATCTGTTAGTAAGGGATATACTCTCTTCTACCAGTGTATTGGTCATGGTAGGAAGATATCCTTTCCAAATACCTTGAGTCTACATCAATATTGTGCCAATTAGTCCTTCGCCAATTTCGTTGTTTATTATTGTTTTTTTCAAAATGTTGAAAGTTTTGACGTTCCCTTGTTCGCCAATTATTGTCGCGACAAGCACATTGATAGTTGAAAGTTTGTTGATTAGTTCTTCTGTCATTGTTTTGCCGTTTTTTATTGTTGCTGTAGCTTGATTGTTTCTTTGAAAAATATGATGCAGCAGGTGAGTCTTTCGATACACATTTCCGATCACTATTTATTGATATTAAATGTCTGTCTGATTCAAAAAAATGTCTTTTATTGTCCCAAATTATTTTACTTCTTTTCTCCTCATTGCTGATTATTTCACTCCATTGATCTTTGCGTAACTTAGCTTCTTCTTCGTCGTAGCATGCGTAAAAATATTCAATCATATCATTATCGATTCTTTCCACAATCTTGGTCTTAATTTCTGATACCAATCTCAATCTTTTAATTTCGTGTTCCGTTTGTTTAATGCTTTGTTCCTTTCTCAGTTGCCTTTCTTTTTCATAGTGTTGAGTTACTGGGATTTTAAATAATTTCTTTGGTACTCTTTGAACATGTTCTTCTAAAGCTTTCTGGTATATTTCTGCGATTGCTGCGTTCTTATATGATTCATAAAATGAGAATTTCCTTTGTTTAACTTTCTTATTCCAATCAAGTTTTTCATTTGTTAATCGTGTTAATTTCTTGTTGATTTCAGTCATTTCAGTTTTTATTTTCTCTCGAAATACTTCGGTTTCTTTTGTTTGACTTAGTATTTCTTCTTTCACATTATCCTTCATACTTTTAATTTCTTTAGTTCGTTGTTTAACCTCTTGCATATCCAATTTAATGTCTGAATAAAATGTACTTAAAATTCTATGTATTGAATTCATTGTGTTTGTTAATCCGTTCAATTTGTCATCTAGATAATCAATTCTCTGTAATATACCCTGTGCTTCATTCCTCGTAACCAATTGTACTCTTCTGGCATCCATTTTTGTCAGAAAATAAGACAAAATTAAAGTTACCAAAAATGGGCAATAAATATAAGAAAATAAGTCCAAAAGAAAACTATTAATTACTGAGGATTTATCCCGACCGGTTTACGTCCCTTCTAGGGACTTTTCAAGGGATGAATGATTTATTTTTTAAAAATTAGCATCAGAGCATTCATATACATAGAAATTGGTAAAAAATCTGTTAGTAAGGGATATACTCTCTTCTACCAGTGTATTGGTCATGGTAGGAAGATATCCTTTCCAAATACCTTGAGTCTACATCAATATTGTGCCAATTAGTCCTTCGCCAATTTCGTTGTTTATTATTGTTTTTTTCAAAATGTTGAAAGTTTTGACGTTCCCTTGTTCGCCAATTATTGTCGCGACAAGCACATTGATAGTTGAAAGTTTGTTGATTAGTTCTTCTGTCATTGTTTTGCCGTTTTTTATTGTTGCTGTAGCTTGATTGTTTCTTTGAAAAATATGATGTAGCAGGTGAGTCTTTCGATACACATTTCCGATCACTATTTATTGATATTAAATGTCTGTCTGATTCAAAAAAATGTCTTTTATTGTCCCAAATTATTTTACTTCTTTTCTCCTCATTGCTGATTATTTCACTCCATTGATCTTTGCGTAACTTAGCTTCTTCTTCGTCGTAGCATGCGTAAAAATATTCAATCATATCATTATCGATTCTTTCCACAATCTTGGTCTTAATTTCTGATACCAATCTCAATCTTTTAATTTCGTGTTCCGTTTGTTTAATGCTTTGTTCCTTTCTCAGTTGCCTTTCTTTTTCATAGTGTTGAGTTACTGGGATTTTAAATAATTTCTTTGGTACTCTTTGAACATGTTCTTCTAAAGCTTTCTGGTATATTTCTGCGATTGCTGCGTTCTTATATGATTCATAAAATGAGAATTTCCTTTGTTTAACTTTCTTATTCCAATCAAGTTTTTCATTTGTTAATCGTGTTAATTTCTTGTTGATTTCAGTCATTTCAGTTTTTATTTTCTCTCGAAATACTTCGGTTTCTTTTGTTTGACTTAGTATTTCTTCTTTCACATTATCCTTCATACTTTTAATTTCTTTAGTTCGTTGTTTAACCTCTTGCATATCCAATTTAATGTCTGAATAAAATGTACTTAAAATTCTATGTATTGAATTCATTGTGTTTGTTAATCCGTTCAATTTGTCATCTAGATAATCAATTCTCTGTAATATACCCTGTGCTTCATTCCTCGTAACCAATTGTACTCTTCTGGCATCCATTTTTGTCAGAAAATAAGACAAAATTAAAGTTACCAAAAATGGGCAATAAATATAAGAAAATAAGTCCAAAAGAAAACTATTAATTACTGAGGATTTATCCCGACCGGTTTACGTCCCTTCTAGGGACTTTTCAAGGGATGAATGATTTATTTTTTAAAAATTAGCATCAGAGCATTCATATACATAGAAATTGGTAAAAAATCTGTTAGTAAGGGATATACTCTCTTCTACCAGTGTATTGGTCATGGTAGGAAGATATCCTTTCCAAATACCTTGAGTCTACATCAATATTGTGCCAATTAGTCCTTCGCCAATTTCGTTGTTTATTATTGTTTTTTTCAAAATGTTGAAAGTTTTGACGTTCCCTTGTTCGCCAATTATTGTCGCGACAAGCACATTGATAGTTGAAAGTTTGTTGATTAGTTCTTCTGTCATTGTTTTGCCGTTTTTTATTGTTGCTGTAGCTTGATTGTTTCTTTGAAAAATATGATGTAGCAGGTGAGTCTTTCGATACACATTTCCGATCACTATTTATTGATATTAAATGTCTGTCTGATTCAAAAAAATGTCTTTTATTGTCCCAAATTATTTTACTTCTTTTCTCCTCATTGCTGATTATTTCACTCCATTGATCTTTGCGTAACTTAGCTTCTTCTTCGTCGTAGCATGCGTAAAAATATTCAATCATATCATTATCGATTCTTTCCACAATCTTGGTCTTAATTTCTGATACCAATCTCAATCTTTTAATTTCGTGTTCCGTTTGTTTAATGCTTTGTTCCTTTCTCAGTTGCCTTTCTTTTTCATAGTGTTGAGTTACTGGGATTTTAAATAATTTCTTTGGTACTCTTTGAACATGTTCTTCTAAAGCTTTCTGGTATATTTCTGCGATTGCTGCGTTCTTATATGATTCATAAAATGAGAATTTCCTTTGTTTAACTTTCTTATTCCAATCAAGTTTTTCATTTGTTAATCGTGTTAATTTCTTGTTGATTTCAGTCATTTCAGTTTTTATTTTCTCTCGAAATACTTCGGTTTCTTTTGTTTGACTTAGTATTTCTTCTTTCACATTATCCTTCATACTTTTAATTTCTTTAGTTCGTTGTTTAACCTCTTGCATATCCAATTTAATGTCTGAATAAAATGTACTTAAAATTCTATGTATTGAATTCATTGTGTTTGTTAATCCGTTCAATTTGTCATCTAGATAATCAATTCTCTGTAATATACCCTGTGCTTCATTCCTCGTAACCAATTGTACTCTTCTGGCATCCATTTTTGTCAGAAAATAAGACAAAATTAAAGTTACCAAAAATGGGCAATAAATATAAGAAAATAAGTCCAAAAGAAAACTATTAATTACTGAGGATTTATCCCGACCGGTTTACGTCCCTTCTAGGGACTTTTCAAGGGATGAATGATTTATTTTTTAAAAATTAGCATCAGAGCATTCATATACATAGAAATTGGTAAAAAATCTGTTAGTAAGGGATATACTCTCTTCTACCAGTGTATTGGTCATGGTAGGAAGATATCCTTTCCAAATACCTTGAGTCTACATCAATATTGTGCCAATTAGTCCTTCGCCAATTTCGTTGTTTATTATTGTTTTTTTCAAAATGTTGAAAGTTTTGACGTTCCCTTGTTCGCCAATTATTGTCGCGACAAGCACATTGATAGTTGAAAGTTTGTTGATTAGTTCTTCTGTCATTGTTTTGCCGTTTTTTATTGTTGCTGTAGCTTGATTGTTTCTTTGAAAAATATGATGTAGCAGGTGAGTCTTTCGATACACATTTCCGATCACTATTTATTGATATTAAATGTCTGTCTGATTCAAAAAAATGTCTTTTATTGTCCCAAATTATTTTACTTCTTTTCTCCTCATTGCTGATTATTTCACTCCATTGATCTTTGCGTAACTTAGCTTCTTCTTCGTCGTAGCATGCGTAAAAATATTCAATCATATCATTATCGATTCTTTCCACAATCTTGGTCTTAATTTCTGATACCAATCTCAATCTTTTAATTTCGTGTTCCGTTTGTTTAATGCTTTGTTCCTTTCTCAGTTGCCTTTCTTTTTCATAGTGTTGAGTTACTGGGATTTTAAATAATTTCTTTGGTACTCTTTGAACATGTTCTTCTAAAGCTTTCTGGTATATTTCTGCGATTGCTGCGTTCTTATATGATTCATAAAATGAGAATTTCCTTTGTTTAACTTTCTTATTCCAATCAAGTTTTTCATTTGTTAATCGTGTTAATTTCTTGTTGATTTCAGTCATTTCAGTTTTTATTTTCTCTCGAAATACTTCGGTTTCTTTTGTTTGACTTAGTATTTCTTCTTTCACATTATCCTTCATACTTTTAATTTCTTTAGTTCGTTGTTTAACCTCTTGCATATCCAATTTAATGTCTGAATAAAATGTACTTAAAATTCTATGTATTGAATTCATTGTGTTTGTTAATCCGTTCAATTTGTCATCTAGATAATCAATTCTCTGTAATATACCCTGTGCTTCATTCCTCGTAACCAATTGTACTCTTCTGGCATCCATTTTTGTCAGAAAATAAGACAAAATTAAAGTTACCAAAAATGGGCAATAAATATAAGAAAATAAGTCCAAAAGAAAACTATTAATTACTGAGGATTTATCCCGACCGGTTTACGTCCCTTCTAGGGACTTTTCAAGGGATGAATGATTTATTTTTTAAAAATTAGCATCAGAGCATTCATATACATAGAAATTGGTAAAAAATCTGTTAGTAAGGGATATACTCTCTTCTACCAGTGTATTGGTCATGGTAGGAAGATATCCTTTCCAAATACCTTGAGTCTACATCAATATTGTGCCAATTAGTCCTTCGCCAATTTCGTTGTTTATTATTGTTTTTTTCAAAATGTTGAAAGTTTTGACGTTCCCTTGTTCGCCAATTATTGTCGCGACAAGCACATTGATAGTTGAAAGTTTGTTGATTAGTTCTTCTGTCATTGTTTTGCCGTTTTTTATTGTTGCTGTAGCTTGATTGTTTCTTTGAAAAATATGATGTAGCAGGTGAGTCTTTCGATACACATTTCCGATCACTATTTATTGATATTAAATGTCTGTCTGATTCAAAAAAATGTCTTTTATTGTCCCAAATTATTTTACTTCTTTTCTCCTCATTGCTGATTATTTCACTCCATTGATCTTTGCGTAACTTAGCTTCTTCTTCGTCGTAGCATGCGTAAAAATATTCAATCATATCATTATCGATTCTTTCCACAATCTTGGTCTTAATTTCTGATACCAATCTCAATCTTTTAATTTCGTGTTCCGTTTGTTTAATGCTTTGTTCCTTTCTCAGTTGCCTTTCTTTTTCATAGTGTTGAGTTACTGGGATTTTAAATAATTTCTTTGGTACTCTTTGAACATGTTCTTCTAAAGCTTTCTGGTATATTTCTGCGATTGCTGCGTTCTTATATGATTCATAAAATGAGAATTTCCTTTGTTTAACTTTCTTATTCCAATCAAGTTTTTCATTTGTTAATCGTGTTAATTTCTTGTTGATTTCAGTCATTTCAGTTTTTATTTTCTCTCGAAATACTTCGGTTTCTTTTGTTTGACTTAGTATTTCTTCTTTCACATTATCCTTCATACTTTTAATTTCTTTAGTTCGTTGTTTAACCTCTTGCATATCCAATTTAATGTCTGAATAAAATGTACTTAAAATTCTATGTATTGAATTCATTGTGTTTGTTAATCCGTTCAATTTGTCATCTAGATAATCAATTCTCTGTAATATACCCTGTGCTTCATTCCTCGTAACCAATTGTACTCTTCTGGCATCCATTTTTGTCAGAAAATAAGACAAAATTAAAGTTACCAAAAATGGGCAATAAATATAAGAAAATAAGTCCAAAAGAAAACTATTAATTACTGAGGATTTATCCCGACCGGTTTACGTCCTTATAGGGACTTTACAAGGGATGAATGATTTATTTTTTAAAAATTAGCATCAGAGCATTCATATACATAGAAATTGGTAAAAAATCTGTTAGTAAGGGATATACTCTCTTCTACCAGTGTATTGGTCATGGTAGGAAGATATCCTTTCCAAATACCTTGAGTCTACATCAATATTGTGCCAATTAGTCCTTCGCCAATTTCGTTGTTTATTATTGTTTTTTTCAAAATGTTGAAAGTTTTGACGTTCCCTTGTTCGCCAATTATTGTCGCGACAAGCACATTGATAGTTGAAAGTTTGTTGATTAGTTCTTCTGTCATTGTTTTGCCGTTTTTTATTGTTGCTGTAGCTTGATTGTTTCTTTGAAAAATATGATGCAGCAGGTGAGTCTTTCGATACACATTTCCGATCACTATTTATTGATATTAAATGTCTGTCTGATTCAAAAAAATGTCTTTTATTGTCCCAAATTATTTTACTTCTTTTCTCCTCATTGCTGATTATTTCACTCCATTGATCTTTGCGTAACTTAGCTTCTTCTTCGTCGTAGCATGCGTAAAAATATTCAATCATATCATTATCGATTCTTTCCACAATCTTGGTCTTAATTTCTGATACCAATCTCAATCTTTTAATTTCGTGTTCCGTTTGTTTAATGCTTTGTTCCTTTCTCAGTTGCCTTTCTTTTTCATAGTGTTGAGTTACTGGGATTTTAAATAATTTCTTTGGTACTCTTTGAACATGTTCTTCTAAAGCTTTCTGGTATATTTCTGCGATTGCTGCGTTCTTATATGATTCATAAAATGAGAATTTCCTTTGTTTAACTTTCTTATTCCAATCAAGTTTTTCATTTGTTAATCGTGTTAATTTCTTGTTGATTTCAGTCATTTCAGTTTTTATTTTCTCTCGAAATACTTCGGTTTCTTTTGTTTGACTTAGTATTTCTTCTTTCACATTATCCTTCATACTTTTAATTTCTTTAGTTCGTTGTTTAACCTCTTGCATATCCAATTTAATGTCTGAATAAAATGTACTTAAAATTCTATGTATTGAATTCATTGTGTTTGTTAATCCGTTCAATTTGTCATCTAGATAATCAATTCTCTGTAATATACCCTGTGCTTCATTCCTCGTAACCAATTGTACTCTTCTGGCATCCATTTTTGTCAGAAAATAAGACAAAATTAAAGTTACCAAAAATGGGCAATAAATATAAGAAAATAAGTCCAAAAGAAAACTATTAATTACTGAGGATTTATCCCGACCGGTTTACGTCCCTTCTAGGGACTTTTCAAGGGATGAATGATTTATTTTTTAAAAATTAGCATCAGAGCATTCATATACATAGAAATTGGTAAAAAATCTGTTAGTAAGGGATATACTCTCTTCTACCAGTGTATTGGTCATGGTAGGAAGATATCCTTTCCAAATACCTTGAGTCTACATCAATATTGTGCCAATTAGTCCTTCGCCAATTTCGTTGTTTATTATTGTTTTTTTCAAAATGTTGAAAGTTTTGACGTTCCCTTGTTCGCCAATTATTGTCGCGACAAGCACATTGATAGTTGAAAGTTTGTTGATTAGTTCTTCTGTCATTGTTTTGCCGTTTTTTATTGTTGCTGTAGCTTGATTGTTTCTTTGAAAAATATGATGTAGCAGGTGAGTCTTTCGATACACATTTCCGATCACTATTTATTGATATTAAATGTCTGTCTGATTCAAAAAAATGTCTTTTATTGTCCCAAATTATTTTACTTCTTTTCTCCTCATTGCTGATTATTTCACTCCATTGATCTTTGCGTAACTTAGCTTCTTCTTCGTCGTAGCATGCGTAAAAATATTCAATCATATCATTATCGATTCTTTCCACAATCTTGGTCTTAATTTCTGATACCAATCTCAATCTTTTAATTTCGTGTTCCGTTTGTTTAATGCTTTGTTCCTTTCTCAGTTGCCTTTCTTTTTCATAGTGTTGAGTTACTGGGATTTTAAATAATTTCTTTGGTACTCTTTGAACATGTTCTTCTAAAGCTTTCTGGTATATTTCTGCGATTGCTGCGTTCTTATATGATTCATAAAATGAGAATTTCCTTTGTTTAACTTTCTTATTCCAATCAAGTTTTTCATTTGTTAATCGTGTTAATTTCTTGTTGATTTCAGTCATTTCAGTTTTTATTTTCTCTCGAAATACTTCGGTTTCTTTTGTTTGACTTAGTATTTCTTCTTTCACATTATCCTTCATACTTTTAATTTCTTTAGTTCGTTGTTTAACCTCTTGCATATCCAATTTAATGTCTGAATAAAATGTACTTAAAATTCTATGTATTGAATTCATTGTGTTTGTTAATCCGTTCAATTTGTCATCTAGATAATCAATTCTCTGTAATATACCCTGTGCTTCATTCCTCGTAACCAATTGTACTCTTCTGGCATCCATTTTTGTCAGAAAATAAGACAAAATTAAAGTTACCAAAAATGGGCAATAAATATAAGAAAATAAGTCCAAAAGAAAACTATTAATTACTGAGGATTTATCCCGACCGGTTTACGTCCCTTCTAGGGACTTTTCAAGGGATGAATGATTTATTTTTTAAAAATTAGCATCAGAGCATTCATATACATAGAAATTGGTAAAAAATCTGTTAGTAAGGGATATACTCTCTTCTACCAGTGTATTGGTCATGGTAGGAAGATATCCTTTCCAAATACCTTGAGTCTACATCAATATTGTGCCAATTAGTCCTTCGCCAATTTCGTTGTTTATTATTGTTTTTTTCAAAATGTTGAAAGTTTTGACGTTCCCTTGTTCGCCAATTATTGTCGCGACAAGCACATTGATAGTTGAAAGTTTGTTGATTAGTTCTTCTGTCATTGTTTTGCCGTTTTTTATTGTTGCTGTAGCTTGATTGTTTCTTTGAAAAATATGATGTAGCAGGTGAGTCTTTCGATACACATTTCCGATCACTATTTATTGATATTAAATGTCTGTCTGATTCAAAAAATGTCTTTTATTATCCCAAATTATTTTACTTCTTTTCTCCTCATTGCTGATTATTTCACTCCATTGATCTTTGCGTAACTTAGCTTCTTCTTCGTCGTAGCATGCGTAAAAATATTCAATCATATCATTATCGATTCTTTCCACAATCTTGGTCTTAATTTCTGATACCAATCTCAATCTTTTAATTTCGTGTTCCGTTTGTTTAATGCTTTGTTCCTTTCTCAGTTGCCTTTCTTTTTCATAGTGTTGAGTTACTGGGATTTTAAATAATTTCTTTGGTACTCTTTGAACATGTTCTTCTAAAGCTTTCTGGTATATTTCTGCGATTGCTGCGTTCTTATATGATTCATAAAATGAGAATTTCCTTTGTTTAACTTTCTTATTCCAATCAAGTTTTTCATTTGTTAATCGTGTTAATTTCTTGTTGATTTCAGTCATTTCAGTTTTTATTTTCTCTCGAAATACTTCGGTTTCTTTTGTTTGACTTAGTATTTCTTCTTTCACATTATCCTTCATACTTTTAATTTCTTTAGTTCGTTGTTTAACCTCTTGCATATCCAATTTAATGTCTGAATAAAATGTACTTAAAATTCTATGTATTGAATTCATTGTGTTTGTTAATCCGTTCAATTTGTCATCTAGATAATCAATTCTCTGTAATATACCCTGTGCTTCATTCCTCGTAACCAATTGTACTCTTCTGGCATCCATTTTTGTCAGAAAATAAGACAAAATTAAAGTTACCAAAAATGGGCAATAAATATAAGAAAATAAGTCCAAAAGAAAACTATTAATTACTGAGGATTTATCCCGACCGGTTTACGTCCCTTCTAGGGACTTTTCAAGGGATGAATGATTTATTTTTTAAAAATTAGCATCAGAGCATTCATATACATAGAAATTGGTAAAAAATCTGTTAGTAAGGGATATACTCTCTTCTACCAGTGTATTGGTCATGGTAGGAAGATATCCTTTCCAAATACCTTGAGTCTACATCAATATTGTGCCAATTAGTCCTTCGCCAATTTCGTTGTTTATTATTGTTTTTTTCAAAATGTTGAAAGTTTTGACGTTCCCTTGTTCGCCAATTATTGTCGCGACAAGCACATTGATAGTTGAAAGTTTGTTGATTAGTTCTTCTGTCATTGTTTTGCCGTTTTTTATTGTTGCTGTAGCTTGATTGTTTCTTTGAAAAATATGATGTAGCAGGTGAGTCTTTCGATACACATTTCCGATCACTATTTATTGATATTAAATGTCTGTCTGATTCAAAAAAATGTCTTTTATTGTCCCAAATTATTTTACTTCTTTTCTCCTCATTGCTGATTATTTCACTCCATTGATCTTTGCGTAACTTAGCTTCTTCTTCGTCGTAGCATGCGTAAAAATATTCAATCATATCATTATCGATTCTTTCCACAATCTTGGTCTTAATTTCTGATACCAATCTCAATCTTTTAATTTCGTGTTCCGTTTGTTTAATGCTTTGTTCCTTTCTCAGTTGCCTTTCTTTTTCATAGTGTTGAGTTACTGGGATTTTAAATAATTTCTTTGGTACTCTTTGAACATGTTCTTCTAAAGCTTTCTGGTATATTTCTGCGATTGCTGCGTTCTTATATGATTCATAAAATGAGAATTTCCTTTGTTTAACTTTCTTATTCCAATCAAGTTTTTCATTTGTTAATCGTGTTAATTTCTTGTTGATTTCAGTCATTTCAGTTTTTATTTTCTCTCGAAATACTTCGGTTTCTTTTGTTTGACTTAGTATTTCTTCTTTCACATTATCCTTCATACTTTTAATTTCTTTAGTTCGTTGTTTAACCTCTTGCATATCCAATTTAATGTCTGAATAAAATGTACTTAAAATTCTATGTATTGAATTCATTGTGTTTGTTAATCCGTTCAATTTGTCATCTAGATAATCAATTCTCTGTAATATACCCTGTGCTTCATTCCTCGTAACCAATTGTACTCTTCTGGCATCCATTTTTGTCAGAAAATAAGACAAAATTAAAGTTACCAAAAATGGGCAATAAATATAAGAAAATAAGTCCAAAAGAAAACTATTAATTACTGAGGATTTATCCCGACCGGTTTACGTCCCTTCTAGGGACTTTTCAAGGGATGAATGATTTATTTTTAAAAAATTAGCATCAGAGCATTCATATACATAGAAATTGGTAAAAAATCTGTTAGTAAGGGATATACTCTCTTCTACCAGTGTATTGGTCATGGTAGGAAGATATCCTTTCCAAATACCTTGAGTCTACATCAATATTGTGCCAATTAGTCCTTCGCCAATTTCGTTGTTTATTATTGTTTTTTTCAAAATGTTGAAAGTTTTGACGTTCCCTTGTTCGCCAATTATTGTCGCGACAAGCACATTGATAGTTGAAAGTTTGTTGATTAGTTCTTCTGTCATTGTTTTGCCGTTTTTTATTGTTGCTGTAGCTTGATTGTTTCTTTGAAAAATATGATGTAGCAGGTGAGTCTTTCGATACACATTTCCGATCACTATTTATTGATATTAAATGTCTGTCTGATTCAAAAAAATGTCTTTTATTGTCCCAAATTATTTTACTTCTTTTCTCCTCATTGCTGATTATTTCACTCCATTGATCTTTGCGTAACTTAGCTTCTTCTTCGTCGTAGCATGCGTAAAAATATTCAATCATATCATTATCGATTCTTTCCACAATCTTGGTCTTAATTTCTGATACCAATCTCAATCTTTTAATTTCGTGTTCCGTTTGTTTAATGCTTTGTTCCTTTCTCAGTTGCCTTTCTTTTTCATAGTGTTGAGTTACTGGGATTTTAAATAATTTCTTTGGTACTCTTTGAACATGTTCTTCTAAAGCTTTCTGGTATATTTCTGCGATTGCTGCGTTCTTATATGATTCATAAAATGAGAATTTCCTTTGTTTAACTTTCTTATTCCAATCAAGTTTTTCATTTGTTAATCGTGTTAATTTCTTGTTGATTTCAGTCATTTCAGTTTTTATTTTCTCTCGAAATACTTCGGTTTTCTTTTGTTTGACTTAGTATTTCTTCTTTCACATTATCCTTCATACTTTTAATTTCTTTAGTTCGTTGTTTAACCTCTTGCATATCCAATTTAATGTCTGAATAAAATGTACTTAAAATTCTATGTATTGAATTCATTGTGTTTGTTAATCCGTTCAATTTGTCATCTAGATAATCAATTCTCTGTAATATACCCTGTGCTTCATTCCTCGTAACCAATTGTACTCTTCTGGCATCCATTTTTGTCAGAAAATAAGACAAAATTAAAGTTACCAAAAATGGGCAATAAATATAAGAAAATAAGTCCAAAAGAAAACTATTAATTACTGAGGATTTATCCCGACCGGTTTACGTCCCTTCTAGGGACTTTTCAAGGGATGAATGATTTATTTTTTAAAAATTAGCATCAGAGCATTCATATACATAGAAATTGGTAAAAAATCTGTTAGTAAGGGATATACTCTCTTCTACCAGTGTATTGGTCATGGTAGGAAGATATCCTTTCCAAATACCTTGAGTCTACATCAATATTGTGCCAATTAGTCCTTCGCCAATTTCGTTGTTTATTATTGTTTTTTTCAAAATGTTGAAAGTTTTGACGTTCCCTTGTTCGCCAATTATTGTCGCGACAAGCACATTGATAGTTGAAAGTTTGTTGATTAGTTCTTCTGTCATTGTTTTGCCGTTTTTTATTGTTGCTGTAGCTTGATTGTTTCTTTGAAAAATATGATGTAGCAGGTGAGTCTTTCGATACACATTTCCGATCACTATTTATTGATATTAAATGTCTGTCTGATTCAAAAAAATGTCTTTTATTGTCCCAAATTATTTTACTTCTTTTCTCCTCATTGCTGATTATTTCACTCCATTGATCTTTGCGTAACTTAGCTTCTTCTTCGTCGTAGCATGCGTAAAAATATTCAATCATATCATTATCGATTCTTTCCACAATCTTGGTCTTAATTTCTGATACCAATCTCAATCTTTTAATTTCGTGTTCCGTTTGTTTAATGCTTTGTTCCTTTCTCAGTTGCCTTTCTTTTTCATAGTGTTGAGTTACTGGGATTTTAAATAATTTCTTTGGTACTCTTTGAACATGTTCTTCTAAAGCTTTCTGGTATATTTCTGCGATTGCTGCGTTCTTATATGATTCATAAAATGAGAATTTCCTTTGTTTAACTTTCTTATTCCAATCAAGTTTTTCATTTGTTAATCGTGTTAATTTCTTGTTGATTTCAGTCATTTCAGTTTTTATTTTCTCTCGAAATACTTCGGTTTCTTTTGTTTGACTTAGTATTTCTTCTTTCACATTATCCTTCATACTTTTAATTTCTTTAGTTCGTTGTTTAACCTCTTGCATATCCAATTTAATGTCTGAATAAAATGTACTTAAAATTCTATGTATTGAATTCATTGTGTTTGTTAATCCGTTCAATTTGTCATCTAGATAATCAATTCTCTGTAATATACCCTGTGCTTCATTCCTCGTAACCAATTGTACTCTTCTGGCATCCATTTTTGTCAGAAAATAAGACAAAATTAAAGTTACCAAAAATGGGCAATAAATATAAGAAAATAAGTCCAAAAGAAAACTATTAATTACTGAGGATTTATCCCGACCGGTTTACGTCCCTTCTAGGGACTTTTCAAGGGATGAATGATTTATTTTTTAAAAATTAGCATCAGAGCATTCATATACATAGAAATTGGTAAAAAATCTGTTAGTAAGGGATATACTCTCTTCTACCAGTGTATTGGTCATGGTAGGAAGATATCCTTTCCAAATACCTTGAGTCTACATCAATATTGTGCCAATTAGTCCTTCGCCAATTTCGTTGTTTATTATTGTTTTTTTCAAAATGTTGAAAGTTTTGACGTTCCCTTGTTCGCCAATTATTGTCGCGACAAGCACATTGATAGTTGAAAGTTTGTTGATTAGTTCTTCTGTCATTGTTTTGCCGTTTTTTATTGTTGCTGTAGCTTGATTGTTTCTTTGAAAAATATGATGTAGCAGGTGAGTCTTTCGATACACATTTCCGATCACTATTTATTGATATTAAATGTCTGTCTGATTCAAAAAAATGTCTTTTATTGTCCCAAATTATTTTACTTCTTTTCTCCTCATTGCTGATTATTTCACTCCATTGATCTTTGCGTAACTTAGCTTCTTCTTCGTCGTAGCATGCGTAAAAATATTCAATCATATCATTATCGATTCTTTCCACAATCTTGGTCTTAATTTCTGATACCAATCTCAATCTTTTAATTTCGTGTTCCGTTTGTTTAATGCTTTGTTCCTTTCTCAGTTGCCTTTCTTTTTCATAGTGTTGAGTTACTGGGATTTTAAATAATTTCTTTGGTACTCTTTGAACATGTTCTTCTAAAGCTTTCTGGTATATTTCTGCGATTGCTGCGTTCTTATATGATTCATAAAATGAGAATTTCCTTTGTTTAACTTTCTTATTCCAATCAAGTTTTTCATTTGTTAATCGTGTTAATTTCTTGTTGATTTCAGTCATTTCAGTTTTTATTTTCTCTCGAAATACTTCGGTTTCTTTTGTTTGACTTAGTATTTCTTCTTTCACATTATCCTTCATACTTTTAATTTCTTTAGTTCGTTGTTTAACCTCTTGCATATCCAATTTAATGTCTGAATAAAATGTACTTAAAATTCTATGTATTGAATTCATTGTGTTTGTTAATCCGTTCAATTTGTCATCTAGATAATCAATTCTCTGTAATATACCCTGTGCTTCATTCCTCGTAACCAATTGTACTCTTCTGGCATCCATTTTTGTCAGAAAATAAGACAAAATTAAAGTTACCAAAAATGGGCAATAAATATAAGAAAATAAGTCCAAAAGAAAACTATTAATTACTGAGGATTTATCCCGACCGGTTTACGTCCCTTCTAGGGACTTTTCAAGGGATGAATGATTTATTTTTTAAAAATTAGCATCAGAGCATTCATATACATAGAAATTGGTAAAAAATCTGTTAGTAAGGGATATACTCTCTTCTACCAGTGTATTGGTCATGGTAGGAAGATATCCTTTCCAAATACCTTGAGTCTACATCAATATTGTGCCAATTAGTCCTTCGCCAATTTCGTTGTTTATTATTGTTTTTTTCAAAATGTTGAAAGTTTTGACGTTCCCTTGTTCGCCAATTATTGTCGCGACAAGCACATTGATAGTTGAAAGTTTGTTGATTAGTTCTTCTGTCATTGTTTTGCCGCTTTTTATTGTTGCTGTAGCTTGATTGTTTCTTTGAAAAATATGATGTAGCAGGTGAGTCTTTCGATACACATTTCCAATCACTATTTATTGATATTAAATGTCTGTCTGATTCAAAAAAATGTCTTTTATTGTCCCAAATTATTTTACTTCTTTTCTCCTCATTGCTGATTATTTCACTCCATTGATCTTTGCGTAACTTAGCTTCTTCTTCGTCGTAGCATGCGTAAAAATATTCAATCATATCATTATCGATTCTTTCCACAATCTTGGTCTTAATTTCTGATACCAATCTCAATCTTTTAATTTCGTGTTCCGTTTGTTTAATGCTTTGTTCCTTTCTCAGTTGCCTTTCTTTTTCATAGTGTTGAGTTACTGGGATTTTAAATAATTTCTTTGGTACTCTTTGAACATGTTCTTCTAAAGCTTTCTGGTATATTTCTGCGATTGCTGCGTTCTTATATGATTCATAAAATGAGAATTTCCTTTGTTTAACTTTCTTATTCCAATCAAGTTTTTCATTTGTTAATCGTGTTAATTTCTTGTTGATTTCAGTCATTTCAGTTTTTATTTTCTCTCGAAATACTTCGGTTTCTTTTGTTTGACTTAGTATTTCTTCTTTCACATTATCCTTCATACTTTTAATTTCTTTAGTTCGTTGTTTAACCTCTTGCATATCCAATTTAATGTCTGAATAAAATGTACTTAAAATTCTATGTATTGAATTCATTGTGTTTGTTAATCCGTTCAATTTGTCATCTAGATAATCAATTCTCTGTAATATACCCTGTGCTTCATTCCTCGTAACCAATTGTACTCTTCTGGCATCCATTTTTGTCAGAAAATAAGACAAAATTAAAGTTACCAAAAATGGGCAATAAATATAAGAAAATAAGTCCAAAAGAAAACTATTAATTACTGAGGATTTATCCCGACCGGTTTACGTCCCTTCTAGGGACTTTTCAAGGGATGAATGATTTATTTTTTAAAAATTAGCATCAGAGCATTCATATACATAGAAATTGGTAAAAAATCTGTTAGTAAGGGATATACTCTCTTCTACCAGTGTATTGGTCATGGTAGGAAGATATCCTTTCCAAATACCTTGAGTCTACATCAATATTGTGCCAATTAGTCCTTCGCCAATTTCGTTGTTTATTATTGTTTTTTTCAAAATGTTGAAAGTTTTGACGTTCCCTTGTTCGCCAATTATTGTCGCGACAAGCACATTGATAGTTGAAAGTTTGTTGATTAGTTCTTCTGTCATTGTTTTGCCGTTTTTTATTGTTGCTGTAGCTTGATTGTTTCTTTGAAAAATATGATGTAGCAGGTGAGTCTTTCGATACACATTTCCGATCACTATTTATTGATATTAAATGTCTGTCTGATTCAAAAAAATGTCTTTTATTGTCCCAAATTATTTTACTTCTTTTCTCCTCATTGCTGATTATTTCACTCCATTGATCTTTGCGTAACTTAGCTTCTTCTTCGTCGTAGCATGCGTAAAAATATTCAATCATATCATTATCGATTCTTTCCACAATCTTGGTCTTAATTTCTGATACCAATCTCAATCTTTTAATTTCGTGTTCCGTTTGTTTAATGCTTTGTTCCTTTCTCAGTTGCCTTTCTTTTTCATAGTGTTGAGTTACTGGGATTTTAAATAATTTCTTTGGTACTCTTTGAACATGTTCTTCTAAAGCTTTCTGGTATATTTCTGCGATTGCTGCGTTCTTATATGATTCATAAAATGAGAATTTCCTTTGTTTAACTTTCTTATTCCAATCAAGTTTTTCATTTGTTAATCGTGTTAATTTCTTGTTGATTTCAGTCATTTCAGTTTTTATTTTCTCTCGAAATACTTCGGTTTCTTTTGTTTGACTTAGTATTTCTTCTTTCACATTATCCTTCATACTTTTAATTTCTTTAGTTCGTTGTTTAACCTCTTGCATATCCAATTTAATGTCTGAATAAAATGTACTTAAAATTCTATGTATTGAATTCATTGTGTTTGTTAATCCGTTCAATTTGTCATCTAGATAATCAATTCTCTGTAATATACCCTGTGCTTCATTCCTCGTAACCAATTGTACTCTTCTGGCATCCATTTTTGTCAGAAAATAAGACAAAATTAAAGTTACCAAAAATGGGCAATAAATATAAGAAAATAAGTCCAAAAGAAAACTATTAATTACTGAGGATTTATCCCGACCGGTTTACGTCCCTTCTAGGGACTTTTCAAGGGATGAATGATTTATTTTTTAAAAATTAGCATCAGAGCATTCATATACATAGAAATTGGTAAAAAATCTGTTAGTAAGGGATATACTCTCTTCTACCAGTGTATTGGTCATGGTAGGAAGATATCCTTTCCAAATACCTTGAGTCTACATCAATATTGTGCCAATTAGTCCTTCGCCAATTTCGTTGTTTATTATTGTGTTTTTCAAAATGTTGAAAGTTTTGACGTTCCCTTGTTCGTTCCCCCATACTCTCTTCTACCAGTGTATTGGTCATGGTAGGAAGATATCCTTTCTACCATATATATATATATATATATATATATATATATATATATATATATCAAGTTATATTATATGTTCATTGTTCATACAGCATATTAAGATTTATCTTATTTTTCTTGCCCATTACAGTGTAGTCCGCTTTATCAGGAATTAACATTTGTCCCGATCAAACGGCTTTCCAGTATTGAAACATGAAAAGGGTTTCGTAAGTATCAAAATAAATTTATTTTGAAAGATTCTTGTGGTAGGCTACATGTAGGAAGCACCCGACTAGGAGACATTGCGGTAGTACTCGTAATGCCTGAAATCGATAAGAATCATAATTAACTTTCAAATCAAGCTCACTTACCTCTAGATTTCAGGTGTTTCGTTGAGGGATTGCATGCAATTGAGCATACAGGTGAATCTATACAGTGGGTGAATCTTGCTGGTTGCCTCAATGCCATTTAGCCAACCGCCATGGTGTGGGAGTGGAGGTAGGGGAGTGAAGAATCTTATTGGTTGTCTTATTGCAGCCCAAACCTTACTGTATGCTGCAGAATTGCCCGATCATAATATGCCGGTCTCTTTATCTCAGTCGTCTCAGGAAATCAGTCGTTGGATTGTATGAAGTGTTAAGTGTTGCAGATCCTAATTGTCCTGATTAATCGAATATTCTTGCATAGCAAAGTCACAATTAGAAACGGGGAATCGGCATGTTTGCCGGTAAAGCGACTCCCGATTGAGCGGAGTGCACTATACTAAAGTGCAAGATCAACTCTCTTTGGTGTCTTCTTCGTATGACAAGCGACCGCTCCATAATTATTAATATTAATTTCACAGCGTCCTCCTTCATTCTAACTTTATCGTGCGATAGAATAATTATGTAATTTTCAATTCTGTTCATTGCCTATGAGACTTAATGATTGCAAGTTAATAAATTCAGGAAAAGCAAAGTTTCGTCTGATTCAATAGTGTATAATGTTATTTATATCACATGCGACGTTTCGCCTTATTGGCTTATCATGCGCACAAAATAGATATCCATCGACTCTCCACTAACGTTGGCCAGTAATCAAGGAAGTCTTCCATGCTTCACCAATCTCAGTGCTGGAATATTGATATTCTGGAATTTCCATATTTATTGAAATTGTCGAATTGTTGATGAGTCAATCTGATTGAGTGTGACTTAAATAAGCTTGACTCACAGTGTATGTGACCCACCTACTTTTTATAAAAACCTGACCCATGACACACTTCCAACTGTGTTAAGACTTACACTATTAGCATCGCTCAGTGGATTGTGATACATCGGAGCAGTTTTCATTAAATGCTGAACTCTTGGAATAGCAAGTGCATAGCAAAGAAGCACACATGTTCGATGAGCCAATTAAGTGTTTCTGTCATCTTACGAAGAATGTATCTTTTCTTCTTTAGTAATTTTGGAATGGATTGAACTCTTCATTGCCTCCATGAATATTCCATGTAATGAATTCAAACTTTAACGAATAGATTTGGAGAGTGAAGAGCCCTGTCAGAGAACATTGGAATTGTTCGTTGTCATCACTCAATGGCACAATCAACTGAAACCGCAATATGCACATTTATGTACCATGCTGGCCAATAAATTAGAATAATACTCTTTGAAACACTGATCTTTAATTCTTTTTGAAACATTGATTTCAACAAATAATTAGTCAATGATGCCGATAACTATATGTTACGTACTCACAATTGAATCACCATAATATGATATACTAATGACTTTTGAGCCGTTTTCCAAATCAGTACTTTGTTGGCCCCCTTTTGCAGCCAAAACTGCTGCCAGCCTACTAGGCATCGAGTCAATGAGACTTTTGAGGAATTCAGTCGTAATGTCGGTACACCACACAAATCTGATCTTTCTCCTTAGATCAGGGAGAGATGTTGGTTTCAGCTCGGAGACCTTCTTCTTCACAACGGCCCAACAATTTTCGATTGGGTTGAGGTCCGGAGAACTGCCTGGCCAATTTCTCAGAACTTGAACACCACTTTGTTCAAACCAGGCCATGGTCGATTTAGCTTTGTGTGCCGGCGCACCATCATGCTGAAAGATGTCACATAGAAGTATCTCCATCCATTGAGGAACTTTCTCCTGTAGTATCTCCTTGTAGACGGATGCATTTATCGTTGAATTATCTGGGAGAAACCACAAGCCACCTCTCCCAAGTCCCGAAATGCAACCCCAAATCATTTGAGAAGGAGACTGCTTCACTCGTGACACGGTGTATCTGGGGTTATATCGTTCTCCTATTGGTCTTCAGACCTTACTCGCAAAGCTGTAAAACTGTTTGATGAGACTTTCATCAGAAAACAACACTTTTCGCCATTGGTCAGGAGTCCAGTTGATGTATCGCTTTGCAAAAATCAGTCTATCAGTAATGTTCTTTTTTGATAATCTCGGGTAGTCGCTGGATGATAAGAACGAAGTCCCATATCACTTTGCAGCCTTCGACGAATAGTTCTGTTGCTCACAATCACTGATTCAGGAAAAAAATTACATCTCATTATGAGTACCCGAAGAAATTTTCGATTCTCTGAACGGTCTGTCCGGGTACGTGGAGAACCACATCATGCATTCTGATTCAGGAAGTTGGGAACTAATGAAAGAAGACGCTGTTGGATTGACTTAGACAAATATTCTTCTCATTAGTTCGTCAGAGCGCCTTGACGTACAGCGAGGTCTTCCTGGAGATTTGCCCCATTCGCAAGAACCGCTTGAATCATATCTAGCCAAGCACTTTTGTACTGATGACTGAGAAACTCCAGTGTATCGTGAAATTTCAATTTGAGTAACACCTTCATCTCTCATCTTCACCATGCACGACACTACATCAGCAGACACGCGTTTCTTTCTCCCCATGATTCACTAATGAATGTCATATACGAAGACTATGAACGCAATCGCCCGTTTAAATATTCAAATTAGATATCTATGTTATCCCATTCAAATGAATCATAGCACTCTATTCGGCAAACAACAATAGATGAATGAATAACTAGGCTTATAGCATGTCTTATTTCTAGTTGAGAGAAAAAATCCAATTGCACTCAAATTTCATCAACAGATTATAGCATTATTCTAATATATTGGCCAGCATGGTACATTGTACATTGAGTAATGAGTTAACGAATCGCTTGATTGTTGAAAAAAATGCAAGTCTATGATCTAAGTCATGTGGCGATTCCTTAGGGACTTATAATCACAGATGCCGTTTATTCTTTTTGACTATGGATGCCTTTATTGAAGTCTGATTTCACATCTACGCAGTCACCGGAAAAACTGAACGGAAACAGGGAGACGAAATGCGAAATCAACATTGCGAATAAATTTCTTATAGCTTGATATGAATAAATCGTAGCCCAAATTGCTTCAGTTCACCTTACTTGAGATCGATAATTCAAATTTTAATGTACTTTTCACATATTACATGTAGATAACAAGGGTTGGTGGCATAATAATTGCTTTGGCAGCCTTTCATGAATTTCATGAAAAGTACAGGGGTTTCAAAATCCTGCCATCCTACTTTGATAGTCACGAATTGACTACTCTGTCCCTTTGTCATCATCATCAAAAAATATCTGTCGCTGTTGCAACTACTGCGTTAATACAATTAGCGGAATGGCAAGTTATAAAAATAGTTCATTTTCTGTTTTTCGTTGTGTTAGATTATTTATTTAATGATTTTATAGTAATACGAAGTCGAGTACGACGCATGCTTGCGTCACCTTTTTTGATGGATCAATCTAATTTTCAGATGTCGAAATTGATAGTTAAAGATTCAATTATCATCAACGAAGGCGATGGAAAACGAGAGATTCAGTTATGTTTTGGCGACATCACAAAACTGCCAATGAAGGAGAAAGTTGATATAATTATGGTGTCTGCTTTTCCTGGTAAGTTGTAAATATAATTTGGTGTATATATTTTGATATTTTCGTTAACGTGCAAATGATATTTCGTCATTGGTGGTAATGTTAGCCATCACTTCAGTTTCTTTTTTAATTTCACATATACGTGTATATGTATGACATTTTGCTCATCAAAAAGTTTCATCGAATGATAATTAGCTTTCCTATGACTAATAGCACATCTTTTAAGCATCTTGCATACAAGTGCGTTCGTTGTACATACCGTATAACTACAATAATGCCGTATAACTGCAAAATAACTACAGCTAATGGAATTTCATCCTTATCGAGTATTGCTTGCCAAACCTGGATTTTCCACATCAATGATGTACTTCAATATTTCACCCGCTCTTCTCGATCGTGTTGTTGAGATCAATTAACAATTGTGTTTCATTCCTCTTCATAATCTGAAATAATGTGTGTGGTGAGAACATGTTTTTTAGTAAATGTCTTTTACTGTCTTTGTATTCGATTGAGACAGTGTGCGCTATCTATTCTATCGTTAGATAAGTAAATTCAGCATAATCAAGAATGAATTCATATTGATCAAAATCTTAATATTTGAGAATTGCAAGAGCGTTTGTGTTCCGTTAGTTTCTGAAATAAATAGTATTGCCTTAATAAATACTAAGCAATAATAAGCAATAAGCAACACTCCGAGATCACTTCACAATATTTCATGCGTCAACCTCATTGTACTAAATTGACGTTCTAGACCCGGTGTGCCTAATGAGTGCAGTATAAGACTTTTGCAATCCGAGAGGGCTCCGTATCAAAACCCATTCTCACCGCCGTCCTCTAAAAAGTTTCGGGATGAACGCTATCTTTAAAGAGATCTTCTGTGTAGAGAGCTGCTTTTGTAATTTAACAGACGGAAATAACTGCGCATCTTGGTGTAATTGAACCACCGACCTCCGGCATTCTAGGCCAACGCTCTGCCAACTGAGCCGACAGACGACAGTATGACATAAGTCATCAATTGAAGAATTAGCGTAATCCAATCAGTTGGCTTCATCCCTAGGCATTGGGTGAATGTTTCTGAGGCACCAGGCTCTTCGCTAACGATAAAATTCTGAATAGCTTTCGTTTGCTCTGCCGGTATATTCAATTCGTCTATTGAATCGTGGAACCAACAGAATCGAAACAAGTACCGGTGATTGCACTGCCATTGTCATTCGTTTTTCGACCACATGTTCAATAATATCGTCTTTCACACAGATCATTCCACTTATCTACCCCTCTTATCTCCCACAGTTCCATCGTCCTTTGACACTTGTCTACGAAAGTTGAAATAGGATCCAAAACATGCAAGACTCGCGTAGACAATCTATTAAATGATACACGAGTATTGTCCGTGATCTTCCAAATAATTGTTTGATGTAGTTGACCACTCGATGGGTGATCATTTTGATGTAAAATTTGAAGTTAAAGAAAACTTTTCAATAGTTTTGATCGAAAATTATCATCAGTTGAAAAGTCACTTTACAAGTCGGGCTTTCGGCGTCCAGTACTTCCTGACGGTCGATGGCAATACGAACTGTCATGATGGTTATAGCATTGAAAAAGTCACATTATAATTAACTTTTAAAAACGGCATGTTTTAAACATGCTTTCAAACTCTGTTGTTGTCCCTGTGAATGAAAAATTGTGCAAGAGGATGACGGTCATAATTGTTCGAGATACGTCGAATCAGTTTCACACAACTCTTGTCCAGCATATCACGGACTCGAGTTTCGTCTTTGACATGGCACCATCTTCTTGTAATACGATTCAACACTTCCATTTTTCTGAATACCGTGCTCAAAACGTCACAAACCACAGGCCTACAATAATACATGTGACACATGACAGGGATTTTATAGGCCTGCCAAATAACGGAATAATGATTACCATTTGATTTTAATCTCTTGTTCAGAGAAACCCAGCACAACATTTCTTATGCAAACATGAAGAATGTGTTTTCCAGCGGAGATCTTTTGTGAAATAAATACCCAAAACTTTCAATACGCTTACATTCTCGATAACACAGTCGTTAATAACAATATTAGATATGCATGTATTCGAGTTCCTGGAGATATCCATGCATTTAGTTTTTCTAACATTTATATTCAATCTCTTGTTTGAAGCCCACTCAGAAAAATCATGCACCACAGATTGAAAGGAACATGTGTTATCAGAGGTTTGAAGGTGTATGAGAGTAAAGTCATCTGCATAAAGTATGACTTCAGTGTTTGGGAAGGACGGAAGGTCAGTGAGGAACATGATAAAGAGAAAGGGCCCCAAAATTGATCCTTGGGGAACTCGACTAGATACTTCAACCCAAGGAGTGACTGCTACTCCTCCCTACTAACTTCAGAACTGGGTGCACTTTTCATATCTGAACCAACGCCACGCAAAGGATTATAGGAGCACTCTTTGCATCTGAACAAACACTAGAACAACCTAAATTCAAGTGGTACCCCAATTCACATTGGAACTTATGATATGTAAATGATGATAGAAGATAACCGCTGTCATCGCGCCCTATCTGCCGTAAGTAAAGGATCATAGGAGATGGGCGTTTTGAGTCTTTCAAAATGAAATCAAGAAAGTTAGACGCCAAGATAAATTGCTAAAAATGTGGGCGGCGCCCAATGCGACCTTGCACTACGTCAGCGTGTAATACACATGCGCATATATCGAGTTCTTAGTAAAACGTCGCCTGTGAATAAACATGTGGGTCGATGTATAATGGTGAATCGGCAGTAGTTATCTCGGTTTAGAGTAATAGAACGTCGCACTACCAAGGTGTAGAACAGCTTAGAGTGACCAAGACATGATGAATTAACCTCCTCTAATAAATGTCTTCATTTCACTGCTAATCAAAGACTTTTAATTTATTAATATAGATTTTGATTTAAGCAGTCCTCGTTGCAATTTGACTCATATGTACAAGCTGATAAACGTTTATGCACATTTTTACAATGCATCAAAGAAATGACAAATTGTAATTCAAACTTTTCTATTTTCCATATTTTTTAGATAATGTGAGCTACATGGTCACCACAAACTGGGTTCTTGCAATTAAATTAAGCATTATTTCTTTGTAATAATGCAGCTTCTTGACAGTTTTGCGCTGTGGCATCCCTGACATATTGATGCTGTCGCTTCAGGAGTTTGTGTTCGCAGTCGACTACTAAATTGTTGAATGAAGGAGAGTATGTAAGCACACAGACCGTAAAAATCGAGTGCTACAGACACAATCCAATGCCACGACTCTGGCTAACTCTCTCAAAGCTTCTCGTCTCCGCTTGATTGTTACAAACTTATGCAGTGGATGCAATGATTTCTGACACATCAACGTGACTATTAAAATGAACTATTGGCCACCTTATGCTTGAATTCTTGCCACATTCTTGAATGTTTTTACTTGTCAAAGTCAAGTGTGATCAATTTATCACACATTTGTAGCCTACTACTTGATGTAATTAAAAATTTCTCCTCATCACACAGTCATCTTCTGACAAATAAAGTGTAGGCTAGATATCTATCCATTCACTCCCGGGTTAAGAGGTGCAATTCTCAACTATGCAGTTAAAGTCATAAAAAGTCAGTTTATATGAATGATTCCCGCTATGTTCAAATCAGACTTTCAAGAGAGTCTGATACAAGTTCGAGGGTTAGGCGCACTGAATTATGCTACGTATACCGGTCATGTATCTACAAGTCAGCCATTGGAACACGTGTGCAATTAAAGGTTTAATGATGCAAAAATAAATAGAAGCGTTATATAGTGATATTAAACAAATATTTCACATTAGTGTCTGACATGTGATGCAAGATTGTCTTTGCCAATCTCAGATACCCATAGGTTCTTCGTTTTCTACTCGCTTTTAGCCAGTAAATAAAATCTTACGGATGCCTCCAGAATTATCTTTAAGGTGTATTATTAACCATGAGTCATTATTTAGGTAGGATATTTCGAATATGCGTTGATATGTCATTTATGAAAACGAACACATTTAAAATATTTCTACCACACAAAATATTCTGACAGTGGGGAAAGATACAGATAGGGAATTGGCAACTGTGAAGTGTATAATCATTTAGATATCTCTTTCATGGGTAATCTCAAACAACGCACAAATACTATTCCAAGGCTTCCTGCCCATGCAATGCAGTAGTACCGTTTGTTATTATTATAAATGCGAAACATGTTGTGATTGCACTGGTTGATGTATTTGCGGTAGTCAATCTTTGTTACCGTCTACAAGCAATGGATAAACCGGACTCAGAGCGGAGCACCTCCAGTCGACAATGAAGCGAATTGGATGACTTCTAGAACGACTGCATTAATTAAATAGAGCGGATCGCCTCCAACCGACAGATGGAGCGGATTGGTGACCTTCGAAACAGTTCGGTTAGATAAATGGAGCGGAGCGCCTCTAACTGTGGAATTCAGCGGATTGGAAAACATCCAATACAGGTCGTTTAGACAAATGGAGTTCCTCCAAACGCGTATTACGTGGTGTTGCACGTATGTGTTGCATTTTTCTCTGCGAATGAATCAAACTTCAAACTAAATGGTTCAATGATTTTTAAATCTAGAATCCAGTGGGTGATCATGTTTTTAAATTCAAGTCTGAATTTTTCACCTAGAATTGTGAGTAGTCACAGTTTCATTATTCTGATCTTGCAGGCAATTATGCTCCTGTTCAGGGAACATTAATAGGAGCGCTATTGAAAGAGTTCCGTTTCTCAGTGGGTGATCTCGCAAAGAATAAAGCTGAAGATCTGCGCAGACATTTTCATTGCTGGACATCTCAGAAACTGCCGCCAACGGTTCCGTATGGGTGAGTGATTACTTTTCAACAAAGTCGCATTTGTAAGTGAAATAGGGTAAATTATCGCAGCAACTAATTTTTTGTTCCGCCTTCTGGGATGGGAATGATTTAGAAGTGATAGAAACAATTGAGAAAGATCGGCATATCATCATGCATGTAAATAAAAATAGAGTTAGCGAATGCCTCGGTAGCTTTTACTCTATTTCATATTGTGAGACAAAGGTGTAGTATGCTACTTCATTTCTGTAAAATTGTGTATGAAAGCAAAACCTCTACATTCCTGTACAATCATTGCTTCGCGTTGCTGTTTCTCGATTGTTGAATACATTAGTATGCTAACAATTCTGAACTCCAAACAGCATGATAAAGAATTGAAATGTTTTATTTTGCGTAAATATAGCCAAACCGCTAAGAATTAACGTTTTATTGCTAAGTGTACACATTATCTCCCGCATGTCATCATACCCTCTCAAACTGAAATTCTAGCATGATTGATTGTCATCAGGAAAGTAAAGCAGTGCTCTAAAAAATGAAGCGTTTACGTCATTACTCTCCATGCTGGAGGCATGGACGGTGCTGACATTGTCAGACATTTATACAGTATCTGGAGCGCTGTGGTACTTTTAGTTCAGATGCCCTTCCTGCCGACTTCCAATGACACTTTCGGAGCTCGACCTCCGGACCAAAAGATCGCGGGACCAAGCACGAAACCACTGTGACATGGAGTGCTCTTCACACAACAATGCGAGCACGAACACGAAGCGAAACACGATTACACGATAGTTTGCTTATGAATTAAAATTCAGCGTTTCCTAATGCAGAAAGGGCAAAGGGTCTGGAGTTTGTTAGACGAATGTGGTTTGCGGTAAAAGTGCGCATAATTAGGCATATTTGATTAAAAAGGAATTCGTAATGAATTGCAGTATACGGTGGGTAGCGGATGACAACGCAAAAAGACATGTAAGAAATCAGAATGATCTGTGCTTATAATGACTCATTCTTTAATTGGAAGAAAAATATCTTAGAATATTCTTCGCAATGAATAGAAGTCATACATTTTCCTTTCCATTCGACCTTAATGAGTAGATGTGGATAGCAAGAAAATAAGTCAGTCCAGCATGTACACTGTTATAAATACACTGTATGCAAGAGCATATCAACGACGTAATTGACATACATGACCATTTATTGAATTTAAAAAATGAGAATTGCTGCTTAGTATTAGTAGACATGATATCTTATGAACGTAGAAGCTATCATTTTCTACTTATAATCTTGATAATTCTGTGAAGTGCATACAATGTGTTGCATGCCCAATTTTCTAACTAAAATCAAACATACCGGTACTTCTTGGGAAAGATAAAGCAGCAGATATTAGTTATTAGTTAACATGTTGATCGAATGTTATAAAAAGCCGAAGGCGTGATCGAATGTAGAAGTGATAAAAATTGGAGTGGAGCTTTGGGGGTAGGTCTGAGTGGAATAATGGTGTGTGAGGTTAGCTTAACACTGAAATGCAACGCTATTTGCTTCTCACTTGTCACTCTTTAAAAGCATGGAAAATATACCACTTGATTTCGCTAATTTTGTTCCTAAGGTCAGACTTTAATAATTTCTTGTCTAAAAGCTTCAGAAATTGATTCGAAATTTGCATATGTTGTACGGTAAAGTTTAGTGCAACACATTCATTTCAGCGAAATCCATATTTAGGCATCAAAATCAATGAGGAAAAGATTTTGATTGTGTCAACTGTAAGGAGTGAGTGAGTGACAGTTAGCCCAACACCAAATGTAACTCCTTATATCTAAAGAAATACAGTACTGTCAATTACCCTTCAAAAATGTGACCTTGAATGGCCTATCCTGAAGAAGTTCACCAGACATTAGAAAAGCACAAGGAATCCAGCGAAGCACTGTTTCGCCTGTGCCACTTCCGATTTTCTTGCCAAACTATCATGCAGAAACAAGTAGGTACGAGTAGCTATGTTCGTGGAAAAAAATCGACGGATCCGTCTTCGTATGATCCAACACAGCAAGCACAGCTCTTACTTTTAGAATGTGCTCCTCCCAATTTACCTGCCAAATTGTCATGCTGACATCATCAATTATGTGCGAACAAGAAATCTGGATTATGTTACCCGGAAGTTCGTTAAACCCGCTGATCCGCACACAGGACGGAGACTCAAAGTTCAGTCAAATTAATCCAATCATAACATGCGAGGCATGGCTAAATTACAAGTATATCGAAAAAATCTGTGGATGTACTTGTCTACAAAGAGGTGGTTCTATATGATGATCGGATGTGTTAAATCTAATGATGCTCGGTTTGTAGCTTGTACAAGTATTATGTATTTGACTGTAATGACCATTGTCTTGATTGCGCAATTGTTTTGATGTGTTTGCAGCTAATATACATGATGATGTAGGTATATGAATGCGAATATTTTCTAAGAATCTTAATGATTATCAATTTATGAACCTTTCAAAACAAGACGACAGGTGTTGGTCGATTTATTTCATGTTGCGTAGTTTGCACATAGTCAAAAGCCAATTTACAAGACAGATAAAATTGAAATTTTTATCAGTATAAACAGTATGAATGATTTGAGACGAGAAGTGGGACTACAGAAGTCGATAACAAGGAAGATCAAAGACAATCGTTAAAGATGGGCAGGTCATGTGCAGAGAATTGTGGACAATAGAATACTAATACATTGCTTTCACTGTACAGCTATTGTGGTCATTGATTAAAGAACTGGAACTTTAATGCCAAAAGTTCATTTGGAAATATGTATTTCAATTTGTGTTTAATCTATCTTTCCACCCTGCTATATTGAAGCATATCCGGCCAAAACTCATGACAGCCTTTCAAAACCCTACAAAGGTTTAATCACATGATTTAAAATCACACGTAGAATCACGTGATTATTTAATCACAGCTAACACTTTCGCCAAATAGTAAGCACTCCCACCCAGTGAATTTGACTCATGTCCTAATAATTCTCGTAAGTCTGTAATGAAGTCACATGAATTTCATACATGCATGATCGTAAAAGTACTCGTTTGTCAAAACCTCAAACTACATTTTGAAAGCTATTTAATTATAATCAAACGGTACTTCGGACTGTTACAGAGTCCATCTTCAGGGTAATTGAAATCTATGAATGTACATAGATCATTTTGAAGAAAAAGCTAGGAAATATAAAATATGTATGCACAAAATTGTGAGACGGATATCGGACATGGAATATAAATGGATGGCATAGGTAAAAGTATAGCAATAATCAATCGAATTTATGCATTAAAATGGAAAGAGTTTGCTACATTACTAATAAGCAATGGATCAAGCGCTCTGGTCATGCTTATTTAAATTTGGTTGATGCTCTTCAATGAGTACATGTAGTCCTGCGATGTATAAGATGTTGTAAGGAATCTAGGGGGATTTTTAGAAAACTGTCAACTTTTGAACTTTCAATATGTTTCATAATTATCAATTTGCCTAATAAAGCAATTTTTGCTTTTGTATGAGATTGATTTAGCAGATTTCGTAGCTGTTGTGCTTAATTAGTTCCAAGGGTAAACAAAGTAAGGTGATGTGCTGTTTATTCAAGATTATGTCAAGTGAAAATGGCATGTCCTATATTGTCCTATATATAGTGTATATAGCATGTCCCGGAAGAACTATGCACTAGAACTTGAAATCCCGAATCCCGGGATTTTTGTAAAATTCCCGATAAAATCGATCAGCGCCGTCGATTCCGAAATCGGGATCGTATCAAGTTTGGATGAAAAAGTACTGGGTTCATTACTTGAAAAAATCATTGGGCTGTCTCATCTGAAGCATAATATATTAAACCGGTGTCCGGTGACCACTGCACGCTTCCTTGAAGAAACATGCAACATTTCAAAAGGAAAATTCAATGTATGTATCGCACATTTAGTGAATCCCGTTCTCGAAATCCTCGGTTTTAACCAAAAACATGGATTTTGTAAGCTGTCGGGTGTGTTTCAATTGAGGAGATACAATTTACGCTATTTTTTAAGAGATGAGAGGATGAAGGAATTGAATGAGAAGGGGGTTCATTAAAGAGGTAGTGGAATACGTTTCTGTGTAAATTGATTATAATCTCGTTTTCACTTTTCCCCCGATCATTTAAGAATTTTCTGTTATTTCTATTCCGGATTAGAATTCATTTTCTGAGATTTGAATACCAAGACTTTGAGATTCTGTGATTGTAACGGATCATTTCATTTAAAATCGAATGATGTCAACAAAATCGGTCGCGTTGTGAAACATGATAACAAATCGGTTTAAAAATAATCCTTAATCACACTCTTCGTCATTTCTGTAGATATTTCGTTATTTCCTCTCCCCTCTCCTCCACATGCTATTTATAGCTCATGAGCGATGCAATATCGTTGTGACTGAAATACATTTAGCGATGGAAAAGTCGCTCTCTAAGAAATGCTCACTGCACACGAATGAAACATGTCGAGGTGGCTTAAATTCCTTCGCTTATTCCACTGCTCAAGCAATTGAGGATTGCTGTGAGGAAACTCGTGAAAATAAATATTTGAATATTTCAATACTCTGTTCGTACAATGAGGAACACAACATGAAGTCACCATCGGAATTATCATGAAAGAGTAACAGGTCAGTTTAAGCACAGTCCACTAATCACGATCAGGGATGTGATTATTCCAGCTCCGGCTTCGCCCCCTTTGCCTAAGTAGTAATAAAAGCGTGATGTGTAGAATCGTTTTTGTTGTAGTCCATTAACTTGCATCCGCATGATATTGGTTTCACTGGGAGCCCTCCTTGCTTTCACCGGCGCCCCCTTAGGGTGCCCATTGGCTGCCCCACTTGGCTCCCATCCCTTCAGCTTTCTCGGCCTCCATGTCTTCTTCTGGCGCCCCTTCTGAATTTTTCCGGCCGCACCCTCCTGCTAGCAATCACATCCATGTGCGATATGAAGTAGACACCTGTGACGCCTTATCATTTCATTAAATCAAAATTCTTGTTAAGCAACCCTACAGGATTGCTATAGAATGATATCGACATCAATTCATCTGTTCATCTGTTCAGTAGTTCATCTGTTCCTCTCTAAATCTGTGGACTGAAACCAGTAAAAACCCTACATAGCATGACTTTGTGAAACAGAAAATGTAACTTATCTAATTCCAATATAGTAAAGAAGAGTCAAACATTAAACTTATTCAAGCAAAATGTATGCATTCATATTCAAGTTTAGCAATGTCTTTGTAAGGAAATCACAAACCAGCGTTTTCAACAATCATAGTTGAAATTATTTGTTGCTTCGCAGTAAAACGACCATCATCTAGACCGAAAATTCACTCATTCATGATATACACAGTAGATGTCTGCGTTCGTGACACGTACGCGACAGGAACACGATCGTGTTTCGTGTCGTGCTCGTGTTTTTACAATTCGAGTCGTGTTTATTTTCGTGTTGACGATGATTCATTGTTAATTTTTAGTTTTGAAATAGTTTAATAACTTAACCCACTCTGACTTAAGACAGACTAGCCACAATCCACCTATTGCACGACGATGAAGGATAAATAAGCAGCATTTTTTATTGCTTTTTCACGGACAGATGGGCTAGGGACGCAATATACAATAGTTTACTAATCCATGGTGAAGCCTGAAGTATGAACGGCCTCCTGTGCAGACCTGTGGTGGTGGGCCAAACGTGCTGTCCAGCACCCGAACCTGAGGAGACTGGTTTATGTTAACCACCGTAATTCTTCTCATCCTAGCCACCTCCACAGTAAGCGAGCGTGCATTTTCAGCAGCGGGATTTGTCATGAACCAGAGACAATTTACGAGATAGTTCACTCTTCCCTAAAAGGTGAAACGCGAAAATGAACGACGCGCGCGCACCCAGATGTGACCACAGGACGCGACAATGCAATCTGTTTGCGTGGTGGCCGTTTGCTCAATTTATCGACTATACACGTATCTACCATAGTAACTCTCAGATTAATATGCTTGCATGAGATGCCAAAATTACATCTGATTATATACAATTAATATGTTTAAGTTCACATCAGTTCCCAAACTAAAGAAGCATCGAATTAAGAAGACTTCATTTACTGCCATGTAGAATTTGTTTGTTGCAAAACATCTCATTTATACGAGTAGTTTGGAATATAAGCTGCAAACATCACAAATTAAGCTTTTTACTTTTTTACCACCTGACCGCTTTAAACGAATTTCATTCTTTTTATCTTAAATGTAGAAATGAGAAAAAATACGAAAGCGGATGCGAAAAATGCCGAAATTTTTTCATACATAACAGTGATGAATACAAATCAAGGGCACAAAATTATTCAGATTTCCTAAAGAAATTGCGCAGAATATTATTACATAGAGGCAAAGTAATTTCTCGACGAAAAAGTGTTTCAAAAGTCGCTTTATAAAGTCCATCATTTCAGTGGTCGGTTTCCTCATGAGCATTTTAGTTGTCTCCTTGTTCTTCAAAAAAGTTGACCTTTCATTGTCAGATATCAATGTCATTTTATTACTACTACTAATTACAATGTTAAACAGAATATATGCCGCGATGTAAGTCTATGTGCTAACTTTTCAGCCCACTGCATCAAAGTCAAGAATAATCCTTCCAGTTCTCATTTGTTCTTTGGTAGATGGCATTTCTCCAATATACTGCGAAATTGACGTCGATGGAGTAGTTTGAAACAAAATTGATGACTTGAGTTTCTAGGGTGTGAGCCAGGAGTGACAATTCGCCGGTAAAAACCGGACATCCGGTTTTTTCCATGATTTTGGTTGGGTCTCGAGATTCGTCCAAAAATGTATTGAAATTAGGTTGGAAGGGGGTCATCCCCATCGATCCCTTTCATCATAGAAATTTCATTAGGGATATTTGAGATTCGTTGATGAATTGATGGTTCAGATGATCTGGATATTATTGTTCTATCAACAGTAGGTGAAAACTATTTTGGAAATTTTCTCGAGAAGTATCTGTGGTGTTTTTTGTGTAGATAGATTTTATTTGTTATCTGTGACTTCGGTGGTTATAGGTGTAGTCGTTAGTGTCAGCTGTATTAGCCTATGTAGGGCAGAAAAATCGTCGGACAGAACTGTGTGTTCAACAGCTATCTAGCCTGAGCAAATATTTCCCTGTTTCTGGAAATGAAAATGTGAAAGTTCTTCGAGAAGCTCGACAATATTCATCGGATGACACGCTTCTACCGTCAGATGAAATCGGAATTGATGAATACTGGACAGAAATTGTGAAGTTTGGTCGCTATCCGAATCTATGCACAGTCATAAAGGCAGCGATTACTGCTTCAACCGACCGAAGGTGGAGGGAGCTTTTGCCCTCGTGAATATGACTGCCACAGAATTCATGTCATCGATGAGTGTCCGATGTCCTTACATTGAGTACAATATTGAGTGCACAATATGATAACAGAGTCTACGGAAATTCCATTTCACAACTTCCTCCGAATCATAAAGCGGAACCCGTTTCAAATCATCTCTTGAGTTGTATGCAGTCTGTCTGGAAAAAATGCTCCAATGAACAGCTGGCAAATCGGCTATTTGACAGAGCGGCTGCACACCTGACTGAAAAAGGAGGAGAAAAGCGAAATGTGGAGAAACAGCAGAGAAAGGCTTTAATTGCAAAGCGAAGAAGAGCTTTGGAAGATGTGATTCCTGGTTTGGTAGATCGTCGACGTTTACACAACCTACCTCGAATTCCGCGTGTTCAAGAAAATGATCCACCAGCTAGTTTGGTTGATGATATTGACGATGACCGCATCGATACTGTACGCAAGGAAGCTGCCCTACAACATTGTCCGAAGAAGGCAAAGCTTCAAAGTGACATAGGACGATTTTTCACGACGTGATATCCTCTGTAGATTGGAGTTTTTATTTAATCAATCAGCAGCAATTAGGTATTTCTTTATGAAGACCATCACTCGACTATCAGTAATGTGTCTAGTCCTTTCTAGAAATACCCAATATTTTTTGCCTTTCTTTTTCGGATTATATATTTTATTTCTCTTGGTGGTTTTACCTAGACAGCTGTAATTTAATGCTTCCTTTGTTAAATCATCGTTTAATGAATAGCAGGTCCTCCTACCATACTTGAAAAAATATATTTACGACTAAAAACAAGCTTGTAGATTACAAATGAATCTCAAAATTGATTAAAGTACCGTAATTCACCATTTCTTCAGAAACATTTACAACTTAGAACGTTTTGATCTTTTGACATATTGGTTTGTCCTTGAGAATTGCAAGTCTTTTTTCAAGTGCGGTGCTTTCAGTTTTGAAATTGATTCGTTAGATGTAGGCTTTCGGAATTCTGTGAAAATCATCAAAGGATAGGACTTTCATGAGTTCAATATCCATTGTTTTTGATGTTTTGTTCATATGCTTTTGAAATCGAAGGTCCCCGTCCTCGTGGAAGACCGAGGAAGGCATGGCTCCAAGTCGTCGATGATGAAATAGTGGAGCTGGGAATATCTGCGATTGATGCTCAGGACCGTTCTCGATGGAGAAGTCTCACATCGTTCAACCCTCAACAGAAGAGAAAAGAAGACGTTAAAAGTAAAAAGTAAAAAGTAGTAAATAAGTACATGTATACTTAAACGTATAGTTACAGATACGCAGGAGAAGATTATTCAAATGTAATGCGTAGACTGACCAAATACCGTATTTTTCATTGCTTCTAAGCATGTAGAACACGTAAACGGTTTTCATAGTAGTGCTGTCACATACAGACGATTTGTCACCAAGTATTAACTAGACACACTTATGCACAATTGTCATATGTCAATTGTGTAACTGCTCATGCAATTAGGTATAGCCTACATTTACAGTCCATTTCCTAAATTGTTTACAGCAGAAAAAAAATTATATCTTTTGTATATTCTCATTAGGGATTCCAAAATCCTGGAAAATCTCTCACGGGATTCAATCCCGGAATCAGTCCCGGGATTGAGTAAAATCGCAAATATCCCATTACAAAGCATAGATAGGCCTACATGTTGATAGCATGTGATACGGGTAGGGATTGAAATACCGGATTCCTTGGGTTTGTGCAAATCCGTGAATCACAGGATTAATTTATCAATTCAGCTGTTATTTTGGTAGTATTTTTATAGATGTTTTACTGCTTCAGTAGGGGAAACTGAATCGATTTTCGAAAACTTTTCAATATCCTTCTTTGAACTACTTATTAAGAATTGTAGCCTACATATTACAGTTGTGTCAGCATATTTGCATGTGTGATTATATATTTGCGCCCTTTGTATTTTCTTATCATACGTGTAGGGTAGAGATTCCACAATCCCGGAAAATCTCGGTCACGGGATTCCGGGATTGAGTAAAATAGTAACTATGCTATGACAAAACACATGTGTATGCCAATAATTACGCCGGGATGTGGGAATAGCAGAGAGAGGAAATTTCCAAAAGTCGGTTTACTTACAGTAAGCCTTTATCACAATTGACAAGTCAACTTAAAGTTTATTGCGCTTTATGCACAAATTGATAGCGGCAACGTTTAGAGTAACAGGGAACGGTTGCGGATTCCTGATTTTTGCACTTTCAATCTGCGATTTCTTGAGATTCGGGATTGGCGGAGTGAAGACCCGGGATTAGAGCTTGCCTACAAAGTTCCGACTTTTCTTGATCCCGGGATTCGGGATTACAAGCTCTGACCCGGGATCGAGGTTCAGAAAAAAATATAGGCACACCAGCTGTATCTATATAGGCCTACAAGTAAAATGGCAAGATAATCAAAATCACAATTATTTCCTCAATGCATTGCACGAGCACATTGAGATTCCAAAATCCCTTGCTCGGGATGGTACGATTGAAGAATATTTTACATGCTTTTTTACCGTAAGCTAGGCTGAATAACAACTATGGTCAAATGAGAAAACTCTTCCTGAACAGATTAATCCCGGCATTGAGTTAACCAATGTCTAATATATAAACGAAAACTGTGGGCTAATGAGAAATTTGCCTCCTAAGGATCCCAATCCCGTGGATTAGCTCTATCCTAATCCCGGTATTATGTATAGGCCTACATCGCAAATACTTATCTTCAAATTGGTCATGCTTTCAAATATGGCTAGCTTTGGCAAATGACAGGCTCAAATTAAAGTTTCGACCTCAAAAAAAGCCTCATCAATGGATTATTGAAAACGTAGCGTTGACGATTATATTGAAGCATGAAGAGCCTAATTCTATCGTGTGTGCAGATTTCTGGTGGCTTTATCTTCGCCAATTTGTCTTACTTTAGACGGAATACAGCTATATTGTAAATTTCTCAATCTCGGGATTTTGACCCTCAATCCCGGGATTTCGGGATCCCAGGATTGGAATCCCTAATTCTCATCAAATTTAATCGCATGCTAATAATCGATCAATAAACTTATTTCCTTGGTCAGCTAAGACACTTGGTTCAGGAAATATTGTGGTGTGGTTTGCCTAATTAAATGAAGTAATTATTGATTGTCTGCTTTGTTACTTTCACGATGGCATTTCAGATATCAATATCATGTTGGCCTATGCATCTCTCATTCTCTTTTTCATCATTGATGAGCTGTTCCAATCGGACGCAACGCAAGCGTCAGCATTCCTCCGGCGTGAAGGAAATGTTATTGTTTGCTGCGAACAGGTGCAGAGACGAGACAAGCCCTTGTCTGATCCGAGATTCGAATTTCTTCTGACCTCAAAGTGAGGGAAATGATGACTCACGCAATGACTGACTATTGGAATAATACAAATTTAAAGTTTGTCAGTGAACGGATGGGCCGATTTTGGTAAAACTTTCATGTTCTTGGACCTGATAACACCAGCATTATTTTGAACCCAAACTCGAAAGCACCAGTGTTAATACAACAGAAACTGTTAAGTTGTGTGCAGTTGACCGTTAAAAACATTGTTAACGCGAAAGTGGCGTGAAATTAGGTAAAAGTGTAAATTGAATGAAATTTCACAAATTAATGTCCGAATTCGAAAAAAATTATATCATCTGAAAGCTTAACACAGCCTGATTCAATGGTGATAATTTTAATTTTCTGTATTGCGTAGTTGAAGGTATGGTTCATCTGTAGGTGTCGGTGAACGAATTGACCAAACACTCATACTTTTAAGTCTGCTGACCACAGCTGACCAGACATAACCTAAACGCTTTGCCAAATTAAAATGCTTGACATAACCTTTCACATGGTACAAAGGTTATTGAAATTGAGCATCTTCATAAATGAAAAAATCTTGTGAGATTTTTTAGCAACAATTTTTCGATAAAACTTATTAATATTGTATCTTTTTGTACATTCAGCCAATACTAAAAAACCGTGTGTCATGATGAAGCTGACTGATAGTTTATGTTATCTGCCAACCTTCATAAAAAAGATTCTGTCGTCTTCATGTTGAAATCCTGCATCAAGGAAAACGCTTAATTTTTTTCATAAGGCCTACTGACCACAGCTGACCACACATGAAAGTGAAATATATGTCATAATAATCTATGGAATGTAAGGTTTCATATGATATATCGTTTATCAAAATTGATCCTAGGCCTTTTACACGAAAATTTCATTTGAAATTTTGCCAGCAGACATGCTCTTGTGGAGACGAAACAAACTGAAGCGAAATTCATGAAACTAAAGAACCTGCCGTCAGCTGCCATCAACTAGTGATATATACTATAAAAAGATAATACTATTAACTTAGTTAAGTGTTATGTCATGTACTATTAGTATCCATTATTTATGTATTAGTATTAAATTAAATGTATAATTAAATGTCTGATAAAACGGCGACTCAATAAATACTTACCCAAATAAATAACATAGTTTCATAGGCCTATGGCATCATTTGAATTTTTGTAAATATTCGTACAAGTACGTGTTACCTATTTGTAAACATACATATAAATTGCAAAAACATTTTGAAAGCATAAACCAAGTGGAATCCTTGTGTTCCTTTACCGAGATCTAATGCCATCTGATAAAATTTACTTTCACAACTAACGAGTCAGGGGTTCTTGATGGTGAACAAGCAGAACTCAACAGATATGTTTGCATGTTAAGAATTTGATGTAAAACATATGATATTAATATGGAATTTGAAAAAAAACTAATAATTATTCCGCTATATCTTTTCAATATGTAGGTAGGCCATAATTACCACAATCACTACAACGCTATTAGTTACTCACACAATCAATTTGTATACATGTACTCGATCATCTTTACCTTGCAAGAAAGAATAATTTGCGTTTTCTGGAAGATGAGACATCCGGTTTTCCAGAAATATCATGCTTAGAGAAGACTTTCAGACATTGCACTTGTAGCTATATTCCTACGCATCGGCGAGCGAGCATCGCTAGTGTCAGGTCCTCCCCAAGCGTTTATCACTTATCAACTCAGATCTTACACCCGATACAAGAATCATATGATGGTCATGCGTCTTTAATAACACCACCACAGTTTGCATCAGAGTCAATAGAAAACTATCGGTTGAACTGTTTTTGGTTTACCCCACCAGAGTTGAATCAGAATTAAATCAAAGACATCGATTCGTTACGAAAGACATTAGTTTTGCTGATATATCAGCTAATGCAATAATTAACCGTTTAACCAGCTAATTATAATATTCAACCGGTTAACCAGTCAAGATAAAGTAACCGGTAAGCCGGTAACCGCCAACAGTCCTAGTTGATAATGTGATGCAAAGTAGAAGATGAAAGCAATGCCAACACTATTTAGTCATATTCCAACATTTTTATGTTTTTTGCTATCTTCAAATGAAGATAATCTGATGCTTTTCCTTTGAGAACATAGTTGGGAAACATGAGATGCCAAACGTTAGTGCACACATCCGGCTATCCGCCTACGAGTTAGTTTCCCATAGGAAGATGCTTTTATTTTAAGTTCGACGAGGAAATGAAATTACAGATGAATGTCAATAAATAGAAGAAACATTCTGCAATTAATTACTGTCAGGCATGTGTCTCAAAAACAATCATTGATGGTAGATAATTGGTGACAAGCATGTTATCTGATGATCTAAGTCGATATTTTGCCATGTCGTGAATTAAGTGGGGAACCGTCAGTGGGTCTTATCGGTTTATCGACGAAAAATATTTCACATGGTTATAGCTAATGACACTTCAGAGAAAGTGATGTGTCTGCCTCGAGGGTCGGTCTTGAGTTATGAGAATCTGCTGCCCATTAGATAAATAAAAGTACAATATCAGAACTGCATTGGTCATCGGGTGGGAGTCGAGCTTTAACATGGTTATGTCCCTAACTTACGACCCATTCCAGCCGCGTGACTCCATGGAGGTGATCAGCCGGCCGACAGTTTCCCCCGAGTTTCAGCGAAATTGACACACTTCAGATCAAACCAGCGCTTGCAAGAGCACTTGCTTTGTTTTTTTCGTTTTGCACACCTTCAAGATGTTTCTCCAGATCTCAAGCAATGTCTCTTTGTCCAGTGTCCACATCTAGCGATCTACTTCAGCACATTAGCGATCAAGTGGTTCTATTGCACATCGAAAAGGAATCTTTGAAAATAACTTCTCTTTACTCTGTTTCGTTCTCGCATTTTCTCTAAATTCTCTGTACGCTCTTGTGCCATGTGACAGGCTTTCAACCACACCACTCTGAACACAGCGTCTTCCTGCGCATTTATTGTCTTCCAGCGTCTCCTCCTTTTGCTCTCTTGCTTTCTCGACGCTGAAAACTGCAAACTCATCTCTGCACATTTCGCACTTCGGTAAACAGGTCAGTTCTCATTCTAATGTCTTCTGCTCGGCCAGTGATGGTGCCTGCGGTAAAGGTTAGTCTCTCGACGATCATCTCTTGCCCATCACAAAATAACTGCAGTCGATGTAGCAACCGAACTGGCCTTCAATCTAGCCGCTTATTTTTGTACTTAGAAGTGTTTGTAGTTCGGCCAAATTTTGCATATTTTCTTCATTCGCTGAATCAATGCTAACCGCATCCCAGTTCGCCATATGTTTCATACATAATTCATTAACGTTGAAGCGCAGGAGCGTGGCAAAGTCTCGTGATGACATCATCGAGGACAAGCTCTCAATTGAGAGAGGTTGGCGCAGCGTGCATTCAGATATTACACTGACAGTCTTGGCTGATAGGGAAGTTTGATTGATCTTCCTCAAATACCCAACGCTCCCTCACCCTCACAAAAAGCAGAAAAGAGTGACAGAAGAATGAATACATGTATCATTTATCAATTGAAATGTCGAAATTTAGAGAAGAGCTTCATTCATTAAGAGTGATGATAGGAGTTATAGGCCCTACTGCATTATCGTTGTGTAAGCTTTATTGTGCGTAATTTTGCTATGGTATGATGTGGAAAAGGGAAGGTAACAATGTGTCTCGTAATGATGATATCTGCATTTGTGTACTTTGTATGTGAAAAGTATTTCAGAAGTCTTAGTTGTCATACCTCTACACGTGTACTCCTAGCATTGCTGCCCAGTCCATTTTAATTACGCATAATATTATTAACACGCATTTTTGGGCAGCAATGTAGGACATTTTCATGCGCTTACGCGCCCTCAAATATCCTAAATTATTTCTCTCAAAATTCCATGTTAATGTTGCATTGCTCATCAATCTGCAAATAATTAAGTCTTCCGATTTGACAGTTAAAGTATTTGTCTGAGTTTAGTTATGTAGCTAATCAGACAAAGGGTTTTCATGTAACAAATTGGGAAAAATACATTTATGAATAATTGGACTATACTAATGAATGAAGAATAACCGTCCAACCCAACGGAGATGGCGAAAAGAACGCTAAACGGATAAAATAAGTAAAGTACTAATCACATTCACATGTGCACGTAATAAAGCATGCGGCAAGCGTCGAAAATTAGGTCAAGACGCTGGAATGTCAACAGCTATTATAAAGATATCCGTGTATAAAATAATTGTATAGCCGAGTTGTCAGATTCGTCACACATGCGTCACATGTGCAACTCGTACATCATACAAGTGTTTTTCTTTTCACGTCATTGTAGAGTTCAATTTGCAGAGTTCAAGTGGAGATATCAAACAGAATCATTGTGTTATATTACTTTTTTTACTTATGGCCATTGCCTATACATTTTTAAGTGAAGTTCTCACACATATTTTTTGCACATCATCCGAAGACTTGCTGCCCATCTTTTCGAGAGGTTCCCACGATTCATGAACACCGTTATGGCGATGACAGCATTCAGTATATTATCAAAACACCACTTATGTCACTCTCATTATATGAAAAGATAGGGGAAATGTTATCTTTCGCGCATGTTTAATCTATGTTCCATGGAAAGATTCGAGAAAAGAATTATGGATGTGAAGACGTGCCTTAATGTGATAGAGTTGGAGACACTGGAATGACGTCATCCTTTATGTCAAATAAACTTGGTAGAAATGTGCTCGCCTTTTTCAATAGGCCTATCTTAGTCATAATTTCGATTTGAAGTAGGCTCCTGATTTTAATTAATGAATCTGTTATGTGATATGTATTTTATTTATATAAGTAAATGATACGCCAAATTTTTGAGACTTTACATTAAATTTGAGCCATTATAAAATATTAGTTCATAAGGTCTCACGAAAGTTGTCATCATTTCAATAATAATACCACAACATCTCAAAGGACTTCAATTCTTACTCTAAAAGTTATAGAATTAATGTCCAAGCAAAAAATCGTCAACAATTTATTATTAGACACATTGCATGGACACTGACTGTCTGCATTTTCTTGTCTGATGGAAACAAGAATTATTGATAATGTCATCACGCATTATTGCACTTATGAACACAACACTGCACCGTGATGGGCTCGAATATCACTAACACTGGTTATGTTACTTTTACTTCCGACGCGAAGTCTTGAGGCACATCCCAACGCCCAGCTGTACTATAATTATGCATGTGCACTTTATAGTCTATGTACGTGTACTATATGGCCTACATAACCATACACGTTTGAGTTGAAGTACATTCAATGTTCTTGACAGAAAATGTATTTTTTGTGTTAAGGAAGCAAACGTTAAGCATGAAAACAAAACCGGTCAAACCAGTGCAGAGGTCTGGGCATGTGTTGCACTGTTGCTGTTCACATCTGCCGGATTTTCTCAAAGATGAATATTTGCAAAATGAACAGCAGAACTCAACGAAATGATACATCGTCACGATTTTATCGTTATCGGTCTAATCTGAACGCGTATTTATAGACTGCATATATTTTGACTAATTGAGTGGCTACTTGATTCAGATATCTGAGTTCTGGAATTGAGTTATCACAGACACACACATGCACTCAAATACATGACATTCAACATATGCGATTCCTGAATTCTTTAAGATATGCATTATCTAATGCATAAAATGCATTTGAAGAAAGCATGTCGGAAAAGTTATTGCGCTCATTAAAATAAGCAAATATATTATCATAGGTGTATATCGCAGTTTAACTGATGATTATGATAATCGTACTTTTCCACTTTTTGTGTCATCAATTTTTTATGTAATGTTATTGTCAATTTTAGGGATGACTTTTGCTCTACATTCACTATCTTTTATCTTTCTGTCTCACCTTAGCAAATCGTCAAAGGAATCACATACAGGTGGCAAAATTTGCATCGACTACAGAGATCTGTGAACAGTGTCACTAGTGGAAAGAAATAATCTATCGCATGATCCGCAAATACGTCATCTTGTTTGAGATAGAGGAGCCGTAAATTTTGAACACAATTTATTCGCAAACATGTTTCAGTGGCGTCGATGGCCACCATCATCAGTGCATAGAGTTAAAAGCCAATAAAGGGTCGATTTTTATACAAATTTACAATCACTGAAAATCAATAAAGTAGAAGTAACTCTGATTAGGTGTTATTGTTCAGTAGTTGATTCTTGTTGTTGAAAGATTTGATGTACAGTGATTCAGTCATTTTCGTGCATGTCGTTTCTACCAATATTTTGAAATTTGCTTTTTTTGGTACATGTTCGTGCATTGAAATCTCGGATGGTGATCTTCCTTTTAGGTGTTTGTTGATTCGTTTGTGTAAATGCCGACGAGTCTCTCCGAAGTAGTTTTTATTGCATAGCTCACAAGCATATTTTTAGACGAGTGAAGAGCATTCGTCAAAAGGAATTGCATCTTTATTTTTAATAAAGTCTTGACTTTTCAAAGTGGTGATGTCAACTATTAGCGTGATTTTTTCTAAACTTCTGTTTATTTGCTTGAATTTGGATTTTATTTCGCTCAAAGTATTACCGATGAAGGGGTAATCTCCAGTACATATCTACTTTTTCACTGTATTCATTTTCATTTTTTCTTTTATCACTTTTTGCAAATATTCTTTCAATTTGCTTCGGGTGATATCCATTTTGTATGAAGATCTCAGGAACGATATGTTTATTGTTCTCACGATCAAAGGGGTCACTAGTCAATTTTTGTGATCTGTTGAATGGTGCTTGTATGGCATTGTTTTTGTAGGAATCTGGACAGTGTGATTTTTTTATGTGCATATACTAAATTATTCGTTTTCTTCAGAGTCCAGTTAGTGCCGATTGACTTGTCTTTAAAACATACGAGCAAGACGAGAAATTGGATAGTGTTATCTTCAGGCTTTTCTGTAGTAGACTGAACAGCCCGGTGGATTGAGTTCATGCAATTTAAAAAAGACAGTTGCTTCAGCTTCATTTTTGAAAATAGCCAGGACATCATCAACATATCTTATGTACATTTTGAGGAAATGCATATCTAATTCTTCTTCAATGATGTTTAAAGCAAACTCATCCATTATTGTTGATAGGGAAGATCCCATGCTCATACCATCTGTTTGACAGTAATTATTGTTATTGAATATGAAGGTCACGTTGGTGCAAGCAATTCGCAAAAAAGTTTTCAATGTCTATGTACTATTCGGAAAGTTGTCAAAGTCTCCTATTTTTACTGTACGGCTAATCGTATCCATCGACGCCACTGAAACATGTTTGCGAATAAATTATGTTCAATACTTCATCCTGCTTTGACTTGCACTTTTTCTTTTTTTCGCAATAAGGCATTCATTATTTTTATCATATGTTGATTTTATGATAAAATATTTAGAAACTCATTTCAAACTAAGCAAACATTATGAAACTCCTCAAAGAATGAATTACATTTGTGGTTATTTTATCACAAAAATGAACGGCAGTTTGAAGAATGCAATCTCATTATTAAGTCACTTTGCTTTTTAGCCGTTTGTTGTGCTTCGAGCATTCTTCTCACGGTCGTGAACCAGGCCAATTTCTGGAGCCTTACCAACTTGTCGGGTCATTATTTCGTGCATTTACGACACTATTCAACACAGATGATGATCTATCTGTCGTATCACCTCTTTTGGGAACAGGGAATCAGGTGAGATTGTTGGAGTTCATTTTCTGCTATACTTTTGTGGCGACAATTTCGTGAATCAGTAATTTTTAATTTGAACTTGCCGATAAAACCTTTATTCAGAGGATAGTCGGAAGTCAACTGATATTTGAAGGCCGCCTAATCAGACAGGCCATTAATTTAGTTTGAAAAATGTTTGTAATACAGGTTTTGCTTATGCCAACCCTGACTAAATGATGATAATAGGGCTTCGAGAAGGAAGTTTAACAAATCTTTCGTTTTATGTAAATTTTTTAGGTCCATAATATCCAAAAGAATGCCTCCGAAGCTGCAAAAATAGGTAATTTCCCAGTATTCTTTTCAATTTTGATGATGCAATTCAAAGATTGTAAAAGCAATTTATAATAGAAATCTTTCACAGATTCTCTTTAGTAATATGATGACGTTGGTCAGCCAATATGATAATTGCTGCACCTTTCTGTGTGGGGATGCTTCTCTCTATGTATATTAACACTGGTGATAGGATAGAATTTTAGCGAGGATATTTCACTGGGTCCAATTCGAATCGGAAACGAAGGAAGATCACTCTCACTTCAAATCAGTTTCATTGCCGTTCGAAAGGTGTAGGCGACAGAGTTTTTCGCTGTAGACTATTTAAATTCATTCTCATTTTCTCTCATCTCTCTCCAGAATGTCAGCAGTTAGAAAAAAAGTCTGATCTATCAAAGCAAATGCCTGTATGAGAGAAGGACCACTTCGAGTTGCTTAAAACTGATGGAAATAAGGGCAAGTAAGACGTGATGAATGTCAAATCTGCTTCCAGAGATTTACTTTGGAATAGTTATTGTCCCTTCTCTATTGATTACGCATCGTTGGAAAGCAATGAAGTCCATAGACAAAGAAGTTGCGTGGATCATGTTCGGATGCATTGGACAAAAAGATTATGAACTGGTCGGGTTCATAATTTGGATCTATAAAACAGAGAGCATCTATCTTAATTCTTGCAATGCAGCTTTTCGCGGAGTCCATTTCTTAGGTACAGTCTGAGGAATAGTGAATAGTATGCTGTGGCATCTAACTTTCGGGCGACGACATTTGCCGAGTGCACTCTTCAGAATCTTGCATAATTTATTCGTGAGCAATAAAAATCTGCTTAACTTATGAAAATTGGTACACCTGAGCATGAAGCACACACTGTATCACTGTATAACTCACCTACGTCTACATATTCACACCAAATTTGAGGAAGCCGATCATGCATAGCATTCTAAGCATTAGCTCAATTAATCCACACTGCTAATTATTCATGTTTCATAAAATTTTGCCTTGCACATGAAAAAGGAAGATAGCAGAGTATGCAAAAAGCTGATCTTAAAATTCAAAAATATGCCAAAAAATCAGAAAAGCAGACTGTTCAATATACTCTTTCCCATTATTGTCAGGTTTTAGAATTTTTACTAGATAGATAGGTTTAGAAACGTGAATGCGTTGTTTGATACGTACTTGCACGGGTTTAATCGTACTTTCAACACAGATTTTTAAGAGGGTAAACATTTCTGCGGATATACATAGTTTATCGATTAGTTGCAAGATGCAAGACCGCACTAGATAGTGTGAATTTAAAGCCACTCTCAACGTGAAATGTCGGTGAGATATGCGTACAGATGCGCTCACTCAGACTCCTGAAAATTCTTTTGATCTTGCTATTTCATTCTATCTGACAACTTGACTCGACTCGATATTTTCGAGTACTCGCAGGGTCCTATTTTATACCAAATTGTATTTGAATACATTGCAAAATTTATAACAGAGCCCGAAACTTTTCGTCGTCTTGACATGAGAACTACCAAGCTCAATGCATAAGTTGCATGAATGTGCGATGCAGGTTTGTTTAATATGAAATGGAATAAGCACAGAATTAAATATTTTGTTTATCGGCTTCGGTTTGCTAGAAGTGTGATTGATACGAAATCGACGGCACATCGGGGAATTAAGTGGGCAAAAAGGAATTCCTAATGCCTTACAGAGATAGGAAGAAAGGTCGTGCGTCGCTTGCGGATTAATGTGAGTTCCAGCAAAGTACTTCGATTGCTACAATTCCTCTAGATTCGAAGAATTCAGATCATTGCGCACAAGTTTTCTCCATAATGTTGGCCCTTCTGATCATTATTAAAAAAAATAGTAGCAGGCATGCGAAAATTTGTTCACTTGATGATTTCACCATCGTCTTCTCATCATTCCTTACTGCACACATTCAGTGCACACACTGAATCGAATGTTAGACAACGATGTGCACAGAATTAGATTCATCTGCGTGCGCTTCGGCAGATAAACAAAATATTTAATTCTGTGGCGATGTGTGTTTTGGTGTGTGCGAAGTGATTCAAGGTGGTGTGTACAATATGATTAATCCAGCTAGGAGAACATCATTCAATCATATTTGTCAATTCAATTCATTTTAAACTATAAATTTCTAGTGATGAAATTGAAACATTTTCAAAATCAAGGTTACGCTAAATTACTGATGCATTTCCTGATGATGAGAAAAATGTAAAAAAGTGACGAAAATAGATGATTCAAGTTCATGATGCATCAGTTTGTGGCCGCAAAATCTCATTTCTCTCGGCGACCTAAGTATCTCAGACTTTCATAATGAGCATGTCAAAGTCCATCTCATATTCTCATAGGAATCTCACAGTCTAGAATTTCAAGATATATCCATCGTTCTGTCTGAAAGATTTTTCGTACGATCTGGTAGCATTGTATCGTTACAGCTTGACTGCCTGAAACAGGGCAATTGCTATGCAGATGTTGACCTTCCTGCATAGTAATTTGTAAATTGTGGTGACATTGCTTCGATCTTTCCTGTTTTCGGATATTGTATTTTTCATGATTTTGAAGAAAGTGTCAATGATAAGCTCTTCATTTGCTATATGCTGCTGCTATGCTTTTTGAAATAAACAAGTAAAACGCGGACGTTTCGTCCGCCACTGACTTAGTAATTTAGTCAATGCAACTTAATGCCATTTTCTGGTTTACCGTTAAGTATGATGAGAATCACTTTTGCAAGTATTGGCAAAATAAGATTAATAGAAGCCTTACAATTTCGTTGAATTTTCCTAGTGCCTTATGCAATTTGCATTGAATTGTGAACATTTATAACAGAATCTACCTTCCAGATCTTGAAGTATTTATTAACCATCAGCCTAGAACTAAAAAGAAATTGTATCTCGGCTACACTTCAGTGCTTCAGTGTATAACTTATAAAATTTTACCGGTTATCATAGCGATGCACCGTTGCAAGCAGGTGCGGCTAGCGCACAGCCCTAGGCCTCCCAGACATGTATCTTAGATCAGGCGAACATGTCATCAGTCGAGAATTGTTTTTTATAGCTGGCTCTCTTCATAGTTGGTGCATTCATTGAACTAAAAATGATACACGTTGAAAGCTTGCATTGACATTTTGCTTGTGAGCAGCATACACTGGAGCGCTATTTCTCAGGAGCAGTCTTGCAATATTATCATAATTATCCTACATTCAATTCCTACATTCTGACGGCATAGCATACTTTAAGAAACTGTACATGACGCCGTATGTGTGAGTTTCCTCAAACTGCATTCATAGCAGTAATAACCTTGGCGCCAACAATTATTCAATAACACGTGGTTAAAATATAAGTGTACCCTAAGTTGTATGTTTCATTTTCACAGGGTATATAAATTCATTTCAAAATCAGAGTAAAAAACAATTCCGAATATTTTGCTGCAACTTATTTCTTCTTAATCAAATACACAATCACCGACGTTGAAAGCAGTACGGTGTTTTTAACTATATACAACTTCATGTCTTTAATTGTGTCTAATACACATCTAGCGAGAATTAATTAATTAAATTTAATTAATTTCATGTGAATTGTTTTATATGTACCCCAAGATCACTCAAGCAGATTGCACTTTCAGTTGCATTTTAATGCATATCCCAGTTCTATGCCTTTCATTTGCTCCCATTTTAATGTGTCCAAGTTTTGACATGAAATTCAGTTGGTCACGATGTCTTTTACTGCCACAATATCATCCATGCCAATTATTTCAGACCAGGATGGGGAATTAGAAAACAGCTGCTGGCATTCACTTGAAATTCATTAACATGAATTAATATTGAATTGATGGATTCACTAGAAATATGTTGATATATTCTTCTTTCTTTTACTCTTAAGAATTATCGTTGCTTGCAGAGATTATCACCGAAGAAAATGATGTCCGCAATGGTGACTTCATGCGCATCTTGGATGCGTGCGGGAATGCCACTGACAACTCTAAAACTTGTCATATACACTCAAAGTGACGATGCAATTCGGCTGAAGGATAATCAGCAAGCCATTGAGCAATTTGCCAAATTAAAGAAGACATTAGAAAGTCGCGTTGAAGTACCCAAAGTAAGTTAATCTATTATCATTGAGCGTTGATAATAAATTCGAATGTTTGAATATGCAGTTGAGACTAATTTTTTTACGCATTTAGTCACATAAGGTACTACTTAGAGGAATTATGTCCACTTTGATAGCACAAATCTTAAAATATTGAATTACAAGGTTTAAGCCAAACTGCTAAAAGAAATACGAGTATTTACAAATTGATTTTGTATCGCAAATTTTCACCGTGAAGACTTTGACAAAGATCAGACAAATACAACAATAAAAAGGAAGACATCAAAATTCAAAAATCAGTTATTTTCTATATATTGTGTATCAGTTATTATTCTGGGCTTCTTCCCTGTTATTCATTATAGGACATAGTCTTTTGATCATCACAGATTCTCGAAGGCGTAAGTTGATGGCATTGATAACTCTGTCAATCACTGCTACATGATATCGGATTTACACAATTTTAGATGTGTATAAACAGAGGAATGATGGTGAGTAAGATGTTCATTGGTTTGCGTATGCAGATATCTGATGTGCTTCCCTTATCAAGATGCTTGCATTTTTTACATTCAATTTTATAAACGAACGATATTTTTTATATGAACTCATTAAAGCATAAGTTCTTGTTAGGATTTCTGCAGTTGATGGAAGCACATTGTTTCCCTTTTTTGGGTTTTTGTAGCATCATTTGTAAAGTATTAGATCGATGATAAAGTCGTACAGGCAAGTGTAATTTTTGAAGGATTATTTTGAAGATAAACACTATCTGAAATATAAGGAATATCGAGTACTTTGGTAGAAGAGTTCGCTCTTATGTTGTACCTTATCTCGCATGTGTGAAACTTAAGGTATTTTGCGACTCATGAAATCAGGAGGATAATCATTAAGTTGCAAAATATTTTCAAATTCGCATTCACATTGTTTCTTTTGCTGCTTATCTGAGCAACGTTCAAGTCGTCGTTTTCTTTCATTTTTTACAATGTTCGGTTTTTAAACTCCGCTTTAGCGGCGACGTAATTACAACTACATGCTATCAGATAGATGCAGAGAAACACCTATTTATGAATTGGCTTTCAATTTTTCCAACAGAAATGGAATCTATGTTATAGGAGTCCATGGAATTTCTTGCTCGCTGGATTCATAGAATAGCTTATCCTCGAAATCTATGCAAAATTTATCTTGCCCTTCTGGGAGGGCCTATGACATTTTTCATATCATGGCAGATTGCCTTCACAGATTTAGAGCATAAGGCCGTCTTAACGGTGAAAATTTGCAATATAACATCGATTTGCAACTATTTCTTTTAACAGTTAGACTTAAACCGTGTAGTTCAATAGTAACAAATGCTGCTTGAAATAAATTACAACATCTTGCTAAACCTAATTTTGAATTTTATTATGGAAAATTCGTTTGCATCAGACTTGAACTGTGCCAGTTAATCTCGTAATGTGTTTTTGGAATCTACAAAACTTATGATAGCTCGTGATATACCCTGCCCTGACAAGCTGTCCCTTAGTTACGTGCAGTCACCCTCCGTGCATAAAAATAATTTGGCATATTTCTTTGAAAAAAGAGGCTCTGTTGTCATTTAGCTGTTAGAGAGACCCCATCAACCTGATGGCATGCCTATAAGCGATAACACCAATTTAGACGAGCGCTTTCGGTGACCATATTCAAGGCGTGAATTGGTGTTTTCGCTTATGTGCCTACCATCAGGCTAATCGGGTCCCTCCAACATCTAGATAAACTGGCTCAGTTTAGTCTACTTCGTGCGTTTGGGGTCTGTTTGACCGGGTTGCCACGGGATTAATCCCGTGGGCGGTATCCATGGCGGGATTATCGGCGGGACTTTTAATGGATTCAGGGCGGACTTTTTGAGGGATTAATTTTTTGTAAGAATTGAATTTTCGGATCATCAACGTACTTTTTGTGTATGTAACATTATCGTTGACATTCTTCGTCAACTTACATGCAATAATAATGTAATACGCAGGCAATTTCGATGTACATGTAATTTGTTTGGATCAAGAGATGCGCATGCATATTGAAAGTTTATTTACCGCATTTAATAAACAAAAATAGCCAATATCCGGGATCCAAGCGGAATGCGACTAGAATGTCTTTATGTTTGTAAATTCCGATTGTGCGATTTGATTTACTTCACTTAAATCCCGTCTGAAGGTATATCAGGTTGGGTCCCGCATGACCATCCGGTAGGAGTAGGTTGTTGGCTGAACGTAGCTGCTGCTACCACGTGATTTGAGGGCGACCTCGAGGACGAGGTCCGTGCATCTTCCGTGCAGTGGCATTTTCGGCCAACGACTCTCGTCCATCCTTTCGACATGCCCAAACCATCTTCTTTACTGATCTACCCGATTCACTACTTCTCCAGTCACTTGACATTTTTAAAGGCCGTCGGGATTACGATGGTATTTAGGTATCCAGAGATGTGTCGGGCTTTCCAGAGTTTGATCAACTTCCCCAGTGCTGCGTATCCCATGGCTATTCTTTCCTTGATGGTTTTCATGTGTCTCTGTTTCTGGAGAAGAGAACACCGATATACCTGAAATCTTCAACTTGATCGACTTCCACCTCGCCCAGTTTGATTTCTACTAATTGTTCTCTTCTACTCACAACCATCGACTTTGTTTTTCTTGTTTTGATTCTCAATTTGAACTGTGAGCAAGTTCGGTAAGCACTGTCTGTCATCGACTGGAGTTGCTGTTGTGTTTCGGCTACCAGTACTATGTCGTCCGCTTACCTCAGATTGTTGATTATCTGTTCACTGATCTTTATTCCTTCGTCGATATGGTTCGATAGACTTCCCTTCATAACGAATTCGAGAAAAATGAGATGGGGGGATAGCGGGCAACGTTGTAGAACTCCTCGTCTATTTGGAAACTCATCTATTGTGACCGTGCCTTTGCAAACTGTTGCTCTCGTTACGCTGTTCAGTTGCCGAATGAATTCCACTATGTTGTTTTCAATGCCATGCCACTTCAGGAATGCTGCCATGGCTTGTCTCCACACTGAATCGAAAGCTTTCTCAAAATCTATGAAGAGGCAATATAAATCCTTGCCTTTCTCCCACATTTTCTCCGTCAGTTGTGAAAAGGAGAAAATGTGGTCTGTGATTCCTCTCCTAGAGCGGAAACCGGCATGCTTTTCGTTTAGTATAGTCTCTTCCTTTGATTCGATTCTCTTCTGAAATATCTTGGCTATGATCTTGTATGAATGTGACAGTAGACTTATTGGTCTGTAGTTGTTCCGTTCGGTTTTGTCGCCTTTTTTGAACAACGAGACAATTTCTGCTGTGGTCCAATCACCTGGTATGGAATGATTCTGTAGTGCCTCATTATAGAGCCTACATAACCACCCATCCACCATGCATCCGCCGGCATCGAGAAGTTCAACAGGGATTCCGTCCTTTCTCGGAGCCTTATGGGTTGACATTTGATTAATGCTTCTCCTTTCTTCGCTTTCGGTTATGTCTAGGGCATCTCCCTCATGTGTATGTCTTCTAAGCTGTGGGCAGCTTTCTATGAGAAATTCTTCTTTGTGAGGTTCGTAGATCTTTTCGAAGTGTTCTTTCCAAGCTTTGGATACTCTTACTTCGTCAGCTACTGCTTTCCCTTGATGGTTCCTTACTTTTATAGAATTCGCACGTTGAGATCCCGACAGCTCCTTAACAGTTCGGAAGAGCGGTCGATAGCTGCCGCGGCGGAAGTGAGATTCGCAGTTTTTGCATTCTACTTCTATTCACGTTTCTTTATCTCTTAGGCATTCCCGTTTCACGTTTCTGCACATGCTTCGATATATTTCTTTGTTTTCTTCTGATGGACATGTATTTTCTATCTTTTCTTTGCTCTTCTTTCATAGCATGTTTTCAGCAGTTCTTCAGTCATCCACGGTTACCTTGTGTGTCTCTTTTTACCAAGTGTTTCTTCTGCCGTCTGAAGTAGAGCCTCTTTTCCTTTCATCCATCGTTCTTCAGCACAGCCGTTGTTATCAACAAGTGTGTTAAAATTTTGGCACACTTTCGCTTCGAATGTCTGCTTCACAGTAGGATTGGCGAGTTTCTCTGTGTTGAATCTTACTCTTCTTTTCCCTTGTAATCCTGCTACCTTAAATTTCAGCTTTATATTTGCGAGTAATAACTCATGATCGCTTCCAAAATCTGCTCCTCTTTTCACTGTCACATCCTGTACTGCCGTTGACCATCTTTGTTAGGACATAAATCTATGCAGCTTCTGTGCCTCCCATCAGGGTGATTCCATGTAAGTGTGTGCCTCACTGAGTGTATGAAGTAATTGTTCATTACACACATGCGTTTTTCTTTATAGAAATCCAACAGCCTGTCGCCTCTGTCATTTCTGTCACCGACTCCAACGTTTCCCATCACGTCCTCGTAGCCACTACTGTTTGATCCCACCTTGCTGTTGAAGTCGCCAATTGCATAGAGAAGATCCTGTCGACTTCATCTGAGAGAGATGCGTAGAATTCCTCGATTTCATCATCGCTGTGGCTGGAGTCGGATGCATATTTGAATGATTTTTGCATTCTTGTGCAAACCTTGTAACCTTGTAGTGTTGCGGAAATAATCCTTGAAGACACTGGTTTACGTTCGACGCAGCCTTTTTCAGCTTCCTTGTTGAGGAGGATTGCAGCACCTTCCCTGTGCCTTCCATAATCATGCGGGTTTCATGGTTTGAGTCAGAGAGCCGGGCGCCACTCCTCTTCTGAATCTCTGATGTAGGCAGAGACCTAGCCTAGTTACCTTAAGAGGCTTGACCTGCAAGGCAGCAGGTAGTTTAATCTTCCTTCCGTGAGATGGATTTCTTTTGCATTTACGGGTTCCATCTGCCCGGGCCGTTGGGATATTTGATGACGCCAGTGAGCCGCTGGCGAAAAATGTGGATGCCGTGAGTTAGATCGCGGGCGATTTAGACTCATGCTACGGATGGCATTTCCTCCATCAGAAGTCTACTACCCACCCAGGCTACCTGGGTTAGCCGGTTTAATTGACCACCGCCCGACACTCGGCGTTACTCTGGCAAGATTGGTCGGAACAGGGTCACCACGTGAAGGTTCCAGAGCCCCATCCCCTGAAGCCTACCATGCTGTTTGACCCTACTCGCATTTTCTTGAGTTCACAGAGTTTGAAGTTTTATTTCATTTGGCTCAATGGTTTTGTGTCAAGCTTCAATTTTAAACCGGTATTAATGTACATTTGGGGTCACTTAAATTTCCAATTGGATTTTCACGCGTTCTCACATCTGAAATAGTTTCAAACACTCTATATGGTATTACACAAGTTTTTAGCTAGCAACTATATGGAAAAGGAGCCTAAATGCTTCAGTTTGTAGGAAAAGCTCCAATTTAACGAGCTTCTAATTCGATATCACACATCCCAAGATATATAAATACATTTATAATACTTCAAAACACTTCTTTTGCATCCCACATACATGTGACGAAGAACTGCTGCGTTGTTTCCCCATACAGAATTGACGAAGGCGCTCAATTTTCCAACTCTTCTTGCTGCTGTCGTTTGAACTTTGTTCACATGGGACGTGAATGTAAGTCCCTAATCAAGTTTAGTGCCAGTAGTCCAAATTTTTCCTCAAAATAATCTAGCTGTAATTTAGTCTGTCCATGGTATGTCCCCGAACCAGTTTATAATTGGATGGACTCAATTTTTTTTTGTGGAGCAATTTTCTTTCGATGCTCCTTGCTCAACATATGCTGATCGTTGCCTGACGTTAAGGTGGTCAAATCATCTGTATGCAGGCCATGCTTTTGTCCACTGATAATGTCTAGCTAACTTCATGGTCAAGCTGTCGATATAGATTATGAAATAACTGGCCCGCCTACCGAGCGTTGGGAAGCTCCTTTCGAGAACTTGAAGTTTCCAGAGAGTTCGTTTCCTACTTTTATAGTAACATTCCTGTCGCTCAGAAAGAAAAAATTCACTGACAAATTCGAGCAGGGTTTCCCATCAAATATCTTTTAGCACCGAAGGTGATAAAAAAACCTATCAAAAGCCCGCTCAAAGTCAGGAGTTGGCAATGTCCTCTTGTGAGGCTTAGCATTCTGAAAGCCATCAGTGACATCTTTCGTTTGTCTTTCGTTGTCTTAGCCAGTCGGGCTTCTTTTTTGCGAAATCCCGATTGGTAGTTTGATGTCTTTTTTCGATTCAAGCACATTAACAAGGCGCTCTCTTTCCCATCTCTCCATAAGCTTGCAACGCAGGACGTGACAGTCACAAGTCATTAGAATTCAAGCATAGTCCATGATTTTTTTCAGCCTTTGGGATTGAGATGGTTGTTGCTGCTCGGCAATTAGATGGTGTGTATCCTTCTCTCCGTCGCCTATTTATCCATCATCAAATATGTCTAAAACCACGTCATTAGTGAAGTCAGATAGGTGTGATAGGAATTCACTGAACTCGCCGTTAGGTCCAACAGCTGTTCACCCCATTTCATGTTGCACATGGCATGATCAAGCTCCAATCTGGTGAAAGGCTTCTCAGCTCCTGATCCTCCAGCACTAACCCTACATTTCATGTTTTCTATTTTCATTTTTCTTTCTTTTGCCCTGCTGACTTGATTGCAGGTACATTTCGTTTTTCTCTCAACTGAAGCGAACATGGTGTTAAATACTCGGGCTTTGGTTTTATCGCGTGCGATGAACTCTCCCTTTGTAGCCTGAGCTAAGTTTTTCCGGATTGTTGTTCGCGATTGACATTTCAGGATTTCCCCCTCTTTATTTGTCTGATTGTTCAAGCTTTCTACAAACAACTGTCTCGTTTTCTGTTTGCCTTGATTTATCAAGTTCTTCACCTCTTCACTCTCCTCCACCCACGCTCTTAGACATGCCTCTTTTTGATGAGCATCTTCGCGCAGACGGCTCCTTTCTGCAGTTCCTGTGAATGAAGTATCCTGCTCTGAGAATAAGCCTTGGCTGTGCATTATGAACTTCAGAAGATTGATGGAAATGCCAAGTTATATTTATAAAAATATCTACAGATTTTTCTCTATGCATTTCAGCTATCAAAAGCATAACCATTCTCAAGAGGACTAAAAATATTTTAAGCGATGTATGGAAAAATATGAAATTTAATCTAGCAGTGTAGGAAGGAAATCATATTATGACCTGTATCTTGTAATATTGATCTTGCCAATGGTCAAGCTCAGTCATAATGCATAACTACGAGCATGTTCAATAGGACAGCTGTAATATTGTAGTGAATGCTATGCTGTATTATTTCATTGATACCGTCCGTGAACCGGCAACAGTAATAATAATATGTAGATGCCTCCTCCATAGAAGAGTGCGATGATGCCATATGACGCGATGGCTGGCATTATCGCCCGATGTCTATGGGCTGTATCGATATCGCTACCTACTCTGAGATATTGCCCGGAAACTGGAATGTCTTTTCAATAGACTGCCCGCTAGCAAATGCAATATTGCCCGGTAAGTAGATATATATATCAAATTGATGAAATTTTATTTCCTGGATGTCAGATGTCTACATTGTACACTATGTAGGCCTAAATGTTGAGCATGCAAGCATTCGATGTAAATCTATTCAAGGGCAAGCTTTAAAGAATCAATTTCTAAAACAAATGATGACTGCCATATTGCTCGGTCAATCATAGATATATCAAGTCTCTGGGTGGGTAGTAATATAGGAATAATACCCATCTGAAGAGGGCTTTAATGACAATTATCTCACGCGCGTTAGTTCCCGAAGATTATTGTCATGAAATTCCGATTTAGATGGGTAATTATTCGTACTATAACCCGAATGAATAATTGTGTCCACCGGGCTTTAATGCCAGTTGCATTTCCACAGTAACCGCGCGTATTAAATCCCGCGCGAATAGAAACTTGATGAACATCTATGCTGCTAGTCATCTTAGAAAATTCACGTCTATCTATAGTGAAGAAATTTCTGGTCATGTTTTGTCTTTGCTCTCAATAAAGCCTCCAGAGGAAATACGAATCGCAACAAATGAGGGTCATAACATGGTTATGATCGTCGTTGTTACCGGCTAGTGAATCGAAGACCACTACCTATGTATGTAGACTGAAACTTCCACATACCTCTTCTTGTACATGAGTCATAGCACTCATTCACTACAATCATGGACGTCTAGATATCTATAATTTACTCAGGACGCCGAACTATGCAATATGTGCAAATTTTTTTTGGAGACTGAAAGTTTGGAAGGCTGAATGAATATACCCCGCCATACTTTATATTTTGGGAAGATGATACATTATTGTGGATCCCATGGTGTACCTAATCATCGTGCAGAGAATAGAGGGTGAAGAAAATTAAAGAGCAATTAGCTTTAGAATAGCTATCATAGTTATTTAGAAGTTCATGATAAGATGATAAAGAACTCGGGATACACAACTCCCAAAGCGTAGAGAATAGACTGTGGGCCGAAGTTTTACAAATCGCAGCATTTGTGTGGATAGTTTTGTTCATCTTTTGGATTTAATTAGAACTTCAGGACTTCATGGAAATGCATGTGGTTAGCTTATGTCGACATCATTGTCATGTATAACATAGGCCTACACTTGTGTATTCCACAGAAAATGAGTATATCGAGCTGATTTGGTGGTCATTATTATATTGATTTGCTCTCACCGTTTTCTAAACAAAGATTTCCACTGTCATCAGGAAATTCAGCCCACTGTCAATTCTCAACGCTTTGAAAGTTGTGTATCTCGAGTTTTACATCATATTATTCATAGACATCCCTGCTACAATAGTAATCATGCCTAGCTGCGGCCATGGCATGCGATTCATTGATGTTTTCAAAATTGTGTTAGGGTCATCTATGATTGAACCACAATATGTTAAACCGGAAAAAAGCAGGTCTAATATTTCAACATAAGAAGGTATACGAACCTTGACACAATGTATAACTGCGATCATGCTTGAGAGAACATCAATGACTATGAAGAGACGAGGCTGCGCTAGAGCTGCGAGTCATTGCTGTTCGAATTCAAACATGCTCACAGAGACATTGTAATATGATTCTTTGGTAAAATCATTGCAGTCAGGATTGCATGATAGACAGCGAGTATACAATACCCAGATATCACATTATAATGACTATGTAATGACGAGGTTGTGTTACCAATGCCACTGTGAGCATGTTTGACTTCGGACAACAATGATAATAGAGATTTCTATATTTGCACTTCATGACAGCATAACAATAATAATAAGTCAGCATAACAATCATACATTGCACATGTAATATGATTGCATGGTACTATCATTGCAGTCAGGATGACATTAACATGATAATGCATGTAGAAAGTTCGCCATATACAGATATCATTTTGCGGTGTGACTTCTGTCATTCAGCTACTAAATCAAAATTTTGTATATTTTTTTATCGTTTTAAATGCTTTTCTTCTCTTGAGAATGGCTATGGTTTTGGTAGACGAAATATGTTGAGAAGAATTTTCAAATATAACGACTTTTCCATCAATCTTTTTAAATTGGAGTGTTCTTCATTAACGAACCTTCCTTGCGAAACCACTGCATTTTTACTGAGTGACAACACCCATAGAGGGAGCTCGTGACGTGTTGTCTTTCAAATTGACATCGATGGCATTGCGGACATTTTCCTAATCAGCTTTTTTCCAAGAGCCTCTGGTTTGTGAACGTCGGTGTGGGACAACTGAGTGACTTTTAGCTCTTAGATCATCAATCTCCATCTCGAAAGTTATCGGCAAATGTTTCATGATTAGAGATCTCAAAGTTCTTCAGCTGCTTATTCTTACATCCATCGCAAAGTGTAATGTTTTCACATTCGTTTGCTTCTGCACGTTGGTAATCAGGCATTTGTTATCAGTACGTCATTGTCAGTGACCCAGTTAACGATGTCTTCACCTGGATAATCTTCACAGATTCCATTCCACATTGCATGGTCACCTAGATAATCTTCACAGATTCCATTCCACATTGCATGGTGTGGTGTGACCAGATACAACATCCATTTTCTTCCGCGTTGATGTTCTGATAGGTTCCAGATAGGAAGCACATGCCCCATCATGTTTATCCGTGCCTTGTTGATTACTATACACCGGTATGGAAATTTTTGTAAATAGTTGATGATTTAATATTGTGCACCTGAACAGCATTTTCGCTGCATTTCACTCAGGGTCTTTTCAAATTCATTTAACATTCAAATATTGATTATTTCAATTAACTTAGTTTGGTGCATCACTACATTTAGAGTTCATAATGCACTGTTGCAAAAAATATTCTATAAACTGATTATTTGAAGTTCATAATTTGAGTTTTTGCATGTGCCACTGTTTGATTCATCAAGAGATTAAGACAATCAGAAGGTGGGTTAGGTATCTGTTCTCCAAATTTCATCGTTTCTACACATCTTCAGCCACGAATTACTTAAATTATGAGCGTTACTTCAAAATACGCATGTTTGAGAAGCAAAATTATTTTTTTGGAAACCTGTTTTTCCATCTTTCCATCTTTCTGCTGAATGCTAAACAGCAAATTGTGCTTCTTCTATATCTGCATGTATTTTCATCACCTTAAAAAAGTTTGAATTATTTTTCAGGCAATTGTAAAGGAACATGACGCTCTTCTTATATATGCCTCAAATGACAATGAGCGTGTGGAGAATTTCGTTACTAACATGAAAGTCGAGCGCAAAGACTTGCAGCTAAAATACAGCGAGGTTATTCCGGAATCTTCCACATCTACAAAAAAGGAATCCTCCATCGCAGAATGGACAGAAATAACTGAGAAAAGCATGTTAGATTGTCGGAAGGTAGTTTGCTTTCTAACTCCCAGCTTCCTTGAAAGCAAGGAATGCATTGATTTGTACAACCTAGCAATGTGTTTGATGCGAAAATGGAGCCAAGGTTTTCTCGTTCCTGTTTATCTTCATACCATGCCGTACACTCCAACTTATCTCACGCTAACCCAATGGATTGATTGTCGACAAAAGGTAACGACTTGTTGGTTTTCATAAAATTGCATCGTCAGGTGATTTTGCGATAAGAATTCACAAATTAAGGTATATGACTTCTTCAATAGAACTGTTTGCACTGTTATCAAAAAATATTTTCGAAAGGGAAACATAAGAAGGAAATTTTCGAAAGGGAATATTTTCGAAGGGGGAGGGGGGATGACAGAATGACGTAATACGCTTCTTCAATAGTAATACTCTGGTTCATTAGAACTTTCATGGTGGTAGTCCCTTGCGGGTGAGTTTTCACTTGCAATATTTCTTTTATAATGTTGATCATCATCCATTCAAAAAATTTCAGAGAATAATTTTAGGTTTCCGATTGAATTTGTACCTCTCAAAGCCTTGAATGTAATATAGACGTGTGCACAGCAGGTGTGACACAGAATTAGACCATTAAAAGATGATCAAAATTTTGAAACAGCAAATCCTGTCCGGTCTATGTTAATGGCATCATCAAGATGACAATTTTGCTGGTATATCTTGTGAAAACAGCTTCGCAATCTTTTCAACACGGTTTGAAACAAACTAATGTGTTCTTGTATTGCTTTTATGCAACGAAAGCTCACAAAACTACTAGAACAGAAAACTCACCCAAGACTGAATATTCCAAGCAGCTATTTAGGGCTGAGAAACTTATGCTTCATGTGTATGCCATCCTAATGTTCTATTATCTAGTAGTGCTTCTTCACTTCAACCCAACCATTCACATGCTATCCTTCTCAATAGTCATTAGGCATGACTTTACGGGCAGTTTAAATAATCATCAATAAAAGCTCTATCTGCACAGCTGGTTAAAGGGAAGGAATCTGAAGAGCTGCCTTATGGGAATTGCATGACATATCCTCAAGTGGAGAATTCTCTGCCATTCAAAGTGTTTGACCTTTTGTTTTCCTGTAGTGCTAACGGCAGATTGTAGCGACATGATTGATGTTAGCCAGTCTGATCAAGTGCATCAGAAACGAAAAGGTGATCAATTTGCATCTTAATAACGACCTGATGAATTGACATTTGACTGTAGTTAAAGCAAATTCTTCACGTCAGAGCACCAATCGTTTTTTACTCGATTTGAATGGCAAACTATCGCGACTATCAAAGCAAAAGTGGATCGCATTCTACGCAATCATGTTTTATTGAACCTAGACATACAAGTATGCATGCATGCAACACAAAATTTGTCAATTTACATGTAAGTGGAAATTTGTCAAATTAGTGGATCGTATATCAGAGTGGACATCGATTTATCTTTGACATTGGTTGTCTGGTTGAAGATATATAGCGATATGGAATTTAGACATCAAATTACAATGTTTGTGAATATTAATTTCTGATGACCGTTTGTCTTACCTGTGATTTTCAAATGGGCTGCTACTGAGTAGAAATTGCTGATGATAATTTTCGTTATTGAATGTTGGTAAAATTGTCAAAAAATATGCGGTTTATGCAATGAAATGAGATGCTATTCATTTTTCCAAAAGAAAGACATCTCATTTGTTTTATACGAGAATTTATTTCAGTTGCCATGTGTTGCTATTGCAGGCTAGGAAGATCCTTAAGTGCAAAAGCAGAAGTTAATCGATGATAGGAAAAATGCAAGATAGATCTATGTTAGGGTGAGTCAAAAAATGTGAAGTTGCTCAGATTTTTCACCCACTATAATGGGTGTGCCACTTGTGAAGAAAACATCGTAGATCAAATTTGGATGATGTTCAGGGGTCCCACAAAGGATCAAACATGGGTTAACTGTTCATTTTTTACTAGTTATAGCCTATGACGTCGTCAGATGACCTTTTGACCTCATACACTGATGGATTATGCTACTCCTTTTCTATTTACTTGTAATATGTGATATAGGCCTAAATTGCTTAGTGTCACCGCAAAACGGCACTTTATGTTCAAAAATATGCCAGTTTCGTTGGATCACGTGATCAACGAAGGATAAGCATGTCGATCACAAATTGCGAATTTACAACGAAATTAAGTCTTTTAGAATCATGTATTGTATTACCAACAAGTAGGAAAGTGGACATGATCTATTAAAATGATGAGAAGTGATAGAATCGACATTCGCTCAACTGATACTTGCAAAATTCATTATAAAGCCATTTATAAAAAAGCTAAATTGTCAATACTGCATCATCACTCAACATAAGTTTCTAGTTGTGCTTCTTGCAAATCTTGCGTCTTGAATCTGTTGTCACTGTCATTATCTTTCTATTCGATTTCTTCCTTTTGTATTCACCTTATCATTACACACAATGTCTGTACTTAGTCACCAAAAATCAAGAGTTAAATCACAAGCTCTTAAATTTGTTCATGCACCCCCTCTAAAATAGAGGTAATAGTAAATTATATCTACCTCACGGGTTATATTCAAGAGAATACAACAATTGGTTGTGACGAAGAAACGAGTACTGGTTGTAATAATATGTAAAATTAAGGTCTTTTTTGATAAATTGTCAGTGGTCATAAGCATAGTTCCAATAGTAGAAATACAAATGGGAAATGATAATACAAAATTATGAACCACCATAAAATCAAAAGCAAAGTTTGCTACTGCCAATCGATTTCGGCCGCTGAGGTGGCTTTTCAAGGCAAGAAAACCTTGAAAAGCCGCCGCGGCGACCGAAATCGATCGTATACGTACCCGGTATTTCGCATCCAGAACTACCTAGAATTACATGCATTATCACTGAAGTAAGAACAAACATGATCTAATGATCATGGATGTCTTTGATATGACTGAAACGCGTTGATCGGCGCGTCCATGGAACAAGACTGAAACTCAGTCGATAGTAGGCTGACCGGTGTTCGCTTGTATCCGCTGCATCCATGTCAGCTGCCACCTAGGAGAAACAGTCAGTGACAGTCATAATGACAATCTAGAACGACCTATTTTCTCAATTCTTCCAATTAGAAATACGAAAATGCTTCACCAGTGATAACGGTCGTAACAGTTGTATTACTCAATATAATGTGCAGATAAAAATCATTTTATGAGTAATACAGTATTATAATTTAAAAATGGCAAATACCTCTATGGTCGACCTGACCGAAGATGATCGATCTCGTGGCTCACCGATGAAGTAGATGAAAAAAATATGTCATTGGTATTCTAATAAATTTTCTATTGTGATAATTTATGCCATGTGATTTGCTTAAGTTGCATTTATGAAACATATCACAATAAATGCTTGTCGAGCTCACCGCATGTTTCTCGCTGTTCTAATTCAAAAAAAATCTGAAGTATATTTGAGAACACAAAAAAATCCCAGAAAGTGCATTAGACTCTAGATTTCTTGTCTGTCAGGCTTTCCGTAAAAAGAAACGTTCATTGTGTTTTTTTAGCTTTTGTGTTATAGCTGTAAAGATAGGAACCAATCGTTTCTCAGACTCCAAATCAGTAAGAATTCATGCGCATTATCATAGTATAATTTCGTCATAGTATGATTATAGTATCAGTATAGTAGGATTTTTTAGTATGATCGTAGTATTATCATTTTTTCATTATGTGATCACGAACCAATTTTAATAGCATGATTATTCCATGAATTCTTATTGTTGTCATGGGTTTTTCAATTATCGGCATCGTCTTCGAATTCATACATAGTGCTGAGCCATCTAGCATGAACTATTGAACCAAAAAATCATAAATAATGTTCAAATATTTTTATGATGAGTGTTCTATGATGATAATTTCTTAATTTTCAAAAATTAACTAAAATCATCCAACTTGTCGGCTAACAGCATTTCCTACTGATCAGCTTTTTTTAGATCACTTTAAATGTACAACATCATTGAAAAGTAAGGCAGAACAATACTTATTCACTGAACAAGCAATGGCTTGTTTATTCAATGAACATATTCTATGACAAATGGTAAAACATGAACTTTTTAAGAAGCACGCCAAGCTGCGTTGACCGGCACAAAAGGCGAAACATTCTTGAGTATAACGTTCAATAAAAAGTGAAAATTCCACCAATACCAAACATAAATTTGCAGGAATTGTTAAAGGATAGGAACATTAAATAATGTGGAAGAAACTTGTACATTTTATTCAGAATTATCTACGATCAAAGTGTATGAATTAACCATTTAAAAACGAAAACGGTCAATTGGCATGAATCATGCAATTAATTGGAAATGGAAGTTCAGACGATATCTTAATAATAATAATAATAGTAATAACAATGTGTCTACATTCTTAGGCGCACTCTTGATCTCCCTGAGTCCTGGTAGGACTCCGAGATCCTGAGATGTATACACCGACCATCATTGTGTGAGGTCGTGACTAAAAAAAATAAAAATAACAAAAAATAATAATAATAAGTGACAGCGAATAATTGACACACGCTCCGACTGAAACAAGTATTATTTAGAAATATAGTTATCACATCAACCGGAAACACGATCTGATTGGTTGAGTGATACTCCATCCTACGATGACGTTATATAAAAGCGCACACTCGCGCACTCTGCGGCCTTTGACATAGTTGTTAGAGCACTGAATCAGCTCCCCCGAGTTTTCGGAGCTCAAAATTAGCGCGATAATTCAGTAAATGAAAAGACTGATAAAGCTTCACACATTTACATCTTCGATAATTTCCGTGCTTTTTGCTTCTTTAATAGAAGCGTGAAATGCACGGAGAAGGTGACATCTCCATTTTCAGTTGAAGTCACACTTTTCAGAGAGATTTTTCCATGGATGAAGTATCCCTGTCATCGATTTCCTACTTTCAATCTCTGACTGCAGCTCTCTACAGAGATAAAAGGATTCAGATTTGCATTTGATGGATATTTAGACTAATTTGACGTCCATTCGACTTATTCGAATGAATGGGTATCGATTGGATTATTCACTTTCATGTGTCAGTCATTTCAAGAACCTTCTGATATCAGTTTTCTTTCGTTCCCCTCCACACTGTCGATAGAGGATGGGAGTTGACATGAAGAAATGGTGTGTGATTAGGCAGAGTGTCTTAACACATTTCAATTACAGTCACTAACCAGTAAATCAGTTGCATTAAAATCTATATCTTCCCATTATCCGTTTTTGTATGTTGAGTAGAGTCATCGTGCGAACAGTTTTCGTTACATTTATACGTGAATTCTCGAAGAATGATTGAGGAAAATATATGCAAAATCCATTTACCTTTATTACTTTATCAGTTTTACTTTTTAAAGTTTTCCACTGTTTTCTTTTGACACAATGAAGTGTAACTGGAAAACTAATGGTTGGTGGATGTTTTTCTTGTCCAGATGAAAATTTGCCGTGATTAAGGCTTTAAAGCCGAATTGCTATTGCGGTTCATCATCTTCTGTATTCATAATTAGCCTGTAATCAGAAAGTCATAAAGCACTTTCTTTACAATTAGCATTATCATAAAAATATAAGTTTATGATTAATGTGCACTACCTAACCATTGCACCATCAAGAGCCTAATCATGGCTCAAGCAATAAGACAATTCATTATTCGTAGTTGAGCCTAATTGTTATTTTTGTTTAATTTTCAAATTCAAATGTTGACTTCGCATTTTCCAATTCGTATATCAAATCGCCAAATTCGATGCTAAAATTACTCCGATCAAGAATAGCTCATGATCACGAATCTCGAGTGTTGTTGAATAAAGTTTACAATCAAAAGAGAGGGAGAAGAAATGAAGTATCCAAATGAATCACGTATTTCAAAATTTAGAGTCACGCGTGACGACAAACAGATATGAGCAGGGTTGACGTGGGGATTGATATTTGAATCCCCACCCCTCCTCATACCCACAGAAAAACCAGTGGGTATCCCCTCAGAATCCTCACGCCCCCACAGGATAAGCCCTGATTAATATGTTGCTCTTGTTCGTGAAGAATGATTGATGTCCAATATCTCCATCTCAGTGGAACTTCTGAATAGCATTTAACGATCCGAGGGCCGTATTTGACTCCAGAGATGCGGAATGGGAGTCCTTGAAGAAAGTCACCGACTGCGTGTTGTAAATTTTATGACTTTTCCTTGCTATCTTCGATATAGGCCTATTGCTCTTTAAAATTGTAGTAGCCTATTTTCTATCATTATTGACCTTGATTCTGACTTGCCACCTAGAAATTATTGTATAGAAAATTTAACTAAATGCTCGTTCAAGTAAGGAATAGAGCCCGCTATGCACACGTATTTGACTAATAAATTTACATTTGCCTGAATCATCTGGTTGCATTAGCAGAAAGGTGTTCTTTATCTATCTCTAATGATTCGTAGATTTTTGTCGTGTGCTGCCAGCTTACACGTACATTTTACATAGGTTCTTCTCATTCCGCTCGTAATTCTTTAATGATTCATGATACATGACACCTTTTTCCATAAAACTACCGTGACGTAGTTTACCGTAAACGTAATTCTATCTCGAAATATTTCTTTTTAATAGTATGACGACATTGTCTTTATTTATTTGCTTCTATAACAAATCGGTTATTGATAAGCTTGTGTTCTTCAAACTTCCTCTTTTACTCACTTTGGATTTTTGGTTCACTTAACCTAGTTATTGACCATGTCGATCCTACGTCATTTTGCTACAGGATTATTTTAAGGGTGCAATTTTTGCATTAGTGTTCCCTTCAAGGGAAACACATTTGCATAAAAATTCAACAACCACATGTAGACTAAAGGAAACATGGCCTTATTAAAATGTTGAGATGAAATGTTAATACGAGTATGTACTTAGTTCTGTACAACATTCGGACATTGCATAGTACGCTATTTTTATATTTCGCTATTTTGAAATTTCGATGTTTCTTGTATTCGCCTTATACCGTTAGCTGTTGTAACACAAAGCAACCAGTCTACATCAAGTAAAATCAAACCTAAGCTTACATTACGCCATGTATACATGTTATGCGAAGCATTCTCAGGAACTATACACGCATTCATTTCAAAAGAACTATGCTTAAATTCCTCTCTGTAGACAATCGTGATTAAGTACAGTAAGATTCACAAAAGCAAGCATGAATATTTATCAATATATCTATTGGAATTTTAACTGTTAGTTTAAGTCCTGAAGGACCTTAATGTCCCCACAATATCTTTAGTCAGCTACTTTTCGTGAAGACTCGATTTTTACTGCAAATAATTTTGAGTGCATGTATTTGGCTGTTTTGATGGATTATATACGAGTTTCACGTGTTCCATTTGCGAGAATATAATCCTGGGCTGTAAGTTGGTATTTGGGGTTCCTAATGTGAGGATTTTTCATTCGTTTGTTTGCTTATAGTGATGCTATTTTCAAATAATAGGAAGTCCATCAACATACATCGACAGGGTTGAACATAAATAAAAAATATTCATATATTGTTACACTGCCAGTACTTCAAAATGGTCACTCTGTCACAAAAAAGTCACCTGTCGAAAATTATTATGTAGGCCTTCGCTATATGTTTGCGGTCTGCCAATGTGTGTTATAGCCATCGTTTATTGCTGAGTGGCTCATGCCATGTTCATATGTGTGAATATTCCCGTTTAATATTCGTTAATTGAATTGATGTAACAATCATTGATAATTCTATCTCCACCAGTGCTGATAAAGAAGTAAAATATCAAGCGAGTTTGGCCTTTATGCATCTCAAGTCTTGAATTGTTTCGCAGTAGAAATCGACTATATACACGTGGTGAAGGAAAAAACTTTCAATCAATCTAACCTACTATTATGGATATAGACTTCGATGAAAATCATCCTAATTTTCTTGACCACTCATGTCACCGAATTATTTCACAAGAATTTGGAGGATGTTGACCCATGTGTGTATGATGATGAAATGCAGCACAATGAACCATTTATTGAGGTACACTTAAGTGTGCAGTTTAAGGATGCCTATCAGGTGAAAATGAAAGTTCTGACAAGTCGTGGATAATTGAAAAATCTGAGCTTTCATTATAACTATGACTGCAATGCGAGTAGATGGCTTCCAGTTGATTGATTTGGTGTGAGAAATCTTTATCACAATGTTCATGTATCCGACGAAAATCATTCAACATTTTCATGTGTCTTGCTTTGTGGGCTGGACCCAACAGGTCTTCTATATCGTAATTAGTTTGAAATCTAGGTTTATAATGATTAATCGCATTTATAACGCAAGCTTAATTATATCACAAATAATTTTAATGTGAGCTATTTATACTATTAGAGCTAATATTTGTAAGTCTCCATTCGACTCTGCAGTAAAGGAGACTTGCAGAATTCTTCCACTTCAGATGTCCTTGACCCACCTGGAACTATCATTATAAGTCATTCAAAATTATTGAACGTGTACTACTAATGTGAAATGATCAGCATTGATATTTCATGCATTTTGAGTGGTGAGATGGCTAGGCTGCGTGATACTTTGTAATTCAACATCGAAATTGATTGTGTGTTATGATGTCAGTTCTGATTGCTTCAAGTGAATGTCAAAAATCTTCAGAATTCCCATAGAAGCGATGTGGGAGCTGTGGGGATGGCCTCAATACCGATACCCGCCGCATACACATGGGTATCCTCACAGACTCCCCATACCAACGGGCCACGGCAACCCTGGGTATGCGTCAACATATTGCAATTTCCGCCATTTGTATGGAAGATGCGATGCGTTATTGGTGCGATTGCTATGCAATCCATGTCGAATTTCTGCCATTAGTCGTTTAAATTTCGAATGTTCGGATCGTCTCGAGGTCTTGCGACGGCACCGATGTCGTTGCTGGCACGAGCTAGCGAATAATAGCATATTTCTTCGTTCTTTGTCAAGACAATTCTGAAAATGCACTCTGTATTGTATGAGATGTTCAATTGGCGTGCATTCTCAGATAAATCACCATGTCGTACGCAAGCAGTAGCGATTGTCTGTTTGTCAATTAAAGGTGTACTCCGGTCAATTTTTTAAGTTGGTCCGTATCGATACTTGAGCATCACTTAGGGTGATTTAGCGCCGTCAATTTGCAACTCGAGGCGCAGTTCTCTCGCTACGCGTCGAACAATTCTCGGTGATGACGTCATCTGTGGTACGGTGACAATAAGGGACGGCAGCCATACACAGCGCTGGCTGCAGCACTGAGGGCTCAGCCTTCTCAGCAAAGTCGCGCTTGCTCTGAACACTCTTCCGATTTTTACAAGACATCAAATAGGAATCACTATTTGTTCATAAGGATCAAAAGCAACCACAGGAAATCTTAAAGATAGAACTTTTCCGATATTGAACCAGGATTAGAAAAAAGGGCTTGCTGTGAAGTTTCCACCGAGAAGTTGCGCATTAGAAGTATTGCATGCAATGAATAATGTGTACGTTTTTTTGTGCACGTAATCGTAGGTATTAGCATGAAAGCTGATAGTTGGGTTCCGTTACTTGTTAAAAATAATTACGTTTCGAACAGCCTTAAATACGTCAAAGAGTCGTGTTCTAGCGATGCCAATATGGAAGTTTGTATACGTGCATGCAAATATTCTACAAAAATGACTAATAGCTCCAGATACTATCCCTGTACAAATATTTTTCCTAACAGCTTAAGCAATTTTTTACTCGCAATGATAATGATCCTAACTCAGCTAATTATACCAGAAATAGTTGTACGCGCAAAATAAAAGAACTCGCAAAAAGTGCAGTATCCGTGTTAACATTTCAACAAACCCGATAAGTAACTTCTTGATAGTTTTTCTAGAAACCGTACTAGTTGTACCTACTTGGATCGTGACTTAGTCGTATCAATGCAAATGAAGAGCGAATTCTTAGCCTTATCAGGAGAAACAGGAGACAGAGCAGATCATTATTATCATCCCACACTTAAAACAGTTTCCTAATTTGCAAAACGAATACTCACGTTTCGTCTATTATCAGGCAGTTTACTGCAGTTATCACAGACAAATTATTATCAGACAGTTTGATTGATGCTTATGATTGCGATTGTGTAATTTATGATTCTCCTCTTGGCAATGCAGATCATCGGATATTGATCGTGCCTCCAAAAGCTCATGAATCTCCCCGTCCTAACTCAGTTCGCCATGTCTCCGTCTATGACTTCCGTCCTTCGAATATTTCAAAGCTACTATTAGCCGTTGAATCCTTTGTCTATTCTCATCTCAATGCACTTCTGCTTTCTAACGGCGTGAACTATCAATTTGATTTCTTCCTCAAATCCATGCAAGAATTAGTTGATTCCAATGTACCAACGTATGTTGTTATAATGACCGATCGCGACCATAAGTGGATGACGCCGATAACTAAACATGTAATCAACGAAAAATGGAGAGCATATCGTAATAAAAACTGGCCAAACTTCATCAGACTCAAGGAAAATGCAAATAAGGAAATACAAGCAGCGAAAGAGATATGGGCATCAAAACTTAAGAGATCAAGTGGAGGAATATAGAAGATGGCGAAATAGATAACTGGTTCATGCTCTCAGAAGAAGAGCCTTTTCGATGGTCTGTTTCTTCCAGAAGACTGCAATGTCGTCCTACAAGACATACGAGACTCTCTTTTTGATTCCCAACTTCCATACATGGAAATTCTCCTTTCAATCTTCCTGAGGACGATTCCTGGGATATTAGCGTGACACCACAAGCTGTAGAGAAACTACTGAAAAAGTTAAAACTAGGGACAGCCAAATCTCATAGTGATGTTCCTAACTGTAAATCGTGAACTTTCAGACATTTTATCCGTTTACATTGCTTCCATTATTCGCAATTCAATTCGCACGAGACTGCTCGCGTCTACGGCTACGGCTTTGATAGATTTGCATGACCATGCCACTCGATTTTTTGACAATCCTTCGCTCTTCGGGGCAGTTGCAGTTAGTTGGTGATCTATCAAGAGCTTTCGACTATGTATCACATCCCATACTTCTTCAAAAGCTTCGAAGTAGCAATTTCCCTCCAGGACTCATTCTGTGGCTGAGCAGCTATCTTCGGGAGCGCACTGACGTTGTTCGAATTGAATCTCTCCTAAGTGCTCCGCATAGCATTACTTCCGGCGTTATTCAAGGTTTCAGTTATTGTCTTCAGTTCAGTTCTGTGTCTTCACTAACGACTTTGTTCCCGCCTATGTCGATACGCATGTCGTGAAATACGCAGACGATATCGATCTCATTATTCCCTTACCAAAGAGTATAGATATCAAAAAGCGTATCTCTGACGAAATGTCGAATGTTGAAAGTCGGTGTAATGAGAAAGAACTTCGATTGAACACACTCAAAACCAAAATCATCTATTGTGGACGATTCCAACATATTTCGAACATTGATGATCCTCTGGTTGAAGATCACATGAAAATTCTTGGAGTGAGAATGGATAGGAATCTGGCTTTTTGGCATCATATCGAATCACTACGATTTAAATCAGCTTCTAGACTACATGCTGTGAACCTGTTTATACCGCACGTCTCCAATGAGGAACTTCACCACATTTTTACCTCGTTCGTCCGATCTGTTATGGAATACGGAAGTCCATAATAACAAAAAGTTATCAATAAAAAGCATTCCCAACAATTGGAGCGGATAGATTAGAGGGCGCATAGAATCATTTTCTTCGCTGATGCTAATCGCTTATGTCGATGGATCCCAGATTCTTTAGCGACGAGAAGATTATCCTTATCGAAAAAACGTTTTCAACAAGCTTGTGGCAGTTCTTCACATATTCTTTTCCTAATGACTCCGACTACATTACCACGCACGAATAAATATCAATCTTTTTACACTCGCACAGCCGTTAGGTCATGCCCCATTTTCCATTTTATTACGCAAGCAGTTAATCCTACAAACTGTGTTTGACAATGAATTTATGGTAAAATTCTTTTATAATCGATGATATTTGTGTATTTGTACTATTCCTGCTTTCAATAACTTGTATCGCATGCTTTTCATTTATCAATAAACAACACTACTACTACCTTTGATGATCTGGCCTGCCATGAGTTGAAAACAAAAAGAAGTCTTGCTGAGGCAAGCTAAAAGTGCAACATGGGAGTATAATAAAGAAAAGATAAAAATGACATTTATTCACCATGTGTTTTCGATGATTGTATGATCACTTGGATAGCAGTGTACTCGCATTCGGTCTGACATACTTTGACAAGTAAGTATGCATAGGCCTATTTGATGGGTAGGGGGATCGCTTTCGAGCATTTGATCAAAACTCAGCTTCACGAGCAAACATTAAAGTGAACTCAGGATACAGTCCGTTTCCTAAATTATGCCCTCGAAATGTCAGCACCTACGTATGAGTAGGCCTATAACTAGGACAAAATTCACCTTCATTCGTGCTGTCCATGTTTGATTCATATATGAGTGGTTTCCCATTGGCCTTCACTGTGCTTCCTCGTGAAATCGGCATATTCATTCACTGCACGCTACGCCTGCAGACAGTGGTGTTTATCACAGCTGACGTCGTCACGAGCATCAGGCAAGCGGATATCTCGTAAAGCAAATCGTTGCAGAGTGTCGGATACGAATAGAAGTGACAGCTGATGCATAAACTTGATTTTAAGATAATAAAATCAAAAACGAATTTTACCCGGACTACACCTTTAAGCTACCACGTTCGTGGCATCTTTAATTGAAAAGTTGACATCATTCAGATAGCTAGCTGTGTTTGTAGCTGTGTTGATTATGTATTGTTAATTAATGAACTTGGTTTATAGCTCTTGAATTGCCAAAGTTAACTGCTCATGAGTAATAATAAAATTCAAACAATAATTAAACCTAAATTAGAAATGAGATATTTTACACTTGAACTGAGGAAATTGATAGGCTAATTTTGCAACTAAAAGACTGAACTGAGAATCCTTAAATTATACTTGAGATTCTTTGTTGATTATGTAAGTTCTTTACGTTAAAGACAATTTGCTATCAGATTTAGTTAGTTGATACATGATTTGGAAAAGGTGTGCTATGTAGTGCAGACGTTCTAGAGCTAGCCCATCTTCAGGACAATACAATAGCTGAGACAACAGTTTTTATACATGGATAAATCATGGTCAATGCAATTCACTAAAAGATGCTAAAATTAGAACATTTGGAGAAATTATTTTCATCTCTAATGATTATCCTGTCAAGTTGGTAGATTCTATAAAAACCCAAGTTGATTCTCCTACCAAAAACAATACGTGCAACAGTATAGGCGAGACTGCTAAAACTATCTGTTGGTCCCTTCCTTTTATAACGGAAAAGGAGCGTGAAACCTTGAAAAGCGTCCAAATAATTAACTCTATTTTAAATAAAAACTACACCAAATTGCAGGTCGCTTTTAGAACTTTCAAGACCTCAGCAATTTTTCCTAATATAGATAAAGTCCCTCCGTGTTTAGCATCCAACGTGATCTATTGTTACACATGGAGACAGTGCTCAAACTGGTGAGACAAATTAGTGAGACAAATTGGTGAGATACGGAGACACCTAATCACGAGAGTGAATGAGCATCTGAGAGGAAAGCCAGTCCCTACCGAAGTGAGCTGTCATCCACACGAAGCAAGCCAAGAGGACTTCAAAGTTTTGTTTAGAAGTGCTCACACCCGCTTTACAGAGACACTATGCATTAAGTCAAGTAGTAATGTACTAATAAATGAGAACTCTTCATATGTGCCTGAACAATTGTTCTAATTTTAGTATCTTTTAGTGAATTGCATTGACCATGATTCATCCATGTATAAAAACTGCTGTCTCAGCTGCTGTATTGTCCTGAAGATTGGTTTTAAATAAACTCGAAATCGATCGACAAACATGGTCGTTCTCTCTGTGATATCATAGGGCTCATCCAGTTAAAATAAAAGTAAAAAATTATAAAAACTTAAATAATGATAGTAGAGAAGCAATACTTACGTTTCGTCCGCCACTGACTTAATAATTCAGTCGTTGTAATTTTTATACTCTGTTCTTTTACATACCTGTGTAATTTCTGCTTTCACATAGCTCTATAGAATTCCATCAGCACTATCATAGATTCGTACTATTCAGCATGATGAGTCACTTGCAAGCATAGGCAAAATGAAATTAAAAGGATCCTACTTAAGCATGTTTCAAGCTCATTAACAACAATCATAATTTTCCTAGTACTGTATAAACTTTGCATTGAATTCTAGAAAAGATGAACATCTTGCTATGAAAGATAGAATCATCAATTTCAATTCACAGGACTATCTAGAACGCGGAACAACTTATATTTCGCCTATATTTTGACAACTGCTTCAGTGTGACTTTAAAATTTTCGGTGCTCCTGTGTGAGCAGGTGCGGCTAGCGCACAGCCTATTCACGCACACACTCTTTCTATGTGAGGCTTTCGAAAAACTTAGGCGTCAGTACCGATATAAGCAAATTACTAATGCTTCAAGCAAGTGACGAGATATCAGGTTTTCTTCGAATTTCTTCGTCTTCGAATTTCGAATTCTCAGAGCGGATCACGGATCATGCTTTCAAAATTTTCAATTTCTTGTAGCGTCATTTGTGACGTAAATTTCAGTTCAGGGACAATTTTCAGGTTTTGGGATCCGCGATTACGTCAAAAAATTGTATGCAATGCCCAATCACGATGAAGTAATTCTGAAGTAATCGTAGTGATTCGATATGCTGGGATTTTGCAATTGTAAATGTGATGATCAATTGCAAAGGAATCAGTAACTCCTCTGCAACAATTGTCAATTTAAGTGTACCTCGCCAAACGGCAGTGCAATGCACTCCGTAACACTACAAATGTAGAAGCCAGATATCTTCTTCCAACCGAGGTACTATTCATGAGTGAAATAAAACCTTGAATTTGAATGTAGTATCGGAGATATCAGCATTTCTTCTGGTATGATAGAAAAGGCTTATGATACGTCATAAGGCTTATAAAAAGATTAAAGTGCAAAAATGGCTTACTCTGTCCTTCTTTCAAATGCCTGAGGTACATTTCAGTCAATAGTGACTCTATTTTTTTTGATAGATGCTAATCTTTCTCTATTATAAATTTAATTTTTTAGGCTGTGCATCTTAAATGTACAGGACCGCGCTTGGTCGGGTTTGAGCGTCCAGGATTAAGCGGTCGAAACGCGATCGTCCTGACCAAGTTCCTGTTGATGACCTCATTAGAAATAGTCAAATAATTTGTATGCATATTTGTAGAATTCTATTTCACGTTTTAGCTTAAGGAACTAATATTAATTCTCTTACACACCTGGTAGATTTTAGATAGCGTAATCCCGCTGTGCTAGCTAGATCTGGTATTTTGATTGGAAACAGACCTGTCCTCTTATCATCTGAATGGGCAGACTGTTAAATAGGATCTTTCAATATATAAGTGATAAACATAATTTTGAACAGAACGACTTACTCGCCAATTCATTGCACATGAGGAGAGGAGAAGCGTTGTTTGTCCTTCTAGTAAGTATTTTTAAAATTTTTAGACATTTTAGGATATAAAAATTTTCCTTTAAATCATACTTTGTACCTATGGAAAATTAACTAGTCATTAGCTTGTTTTTTTTTAACTTTTTTTACCTTGACGCACTTTGCTACGTTGAATTATGTGCAGCATCAATCAATTTGAGGGTCACAAACCCATTATAAGTTGACGTTGTTGTGGCGACCTCTTTTAATTGTTTCACGACGTTTCAATATCACTTCTAAATAGTCAGTTATGCTTTGACTGATGAAAATGCATTTTTATTACACAAAATAAATGTATTAACAATTTCATAAAAATGGATCACCTTCATGTTTGCTTTACATGAATGCATTTTTAGGTTGGATTGGGTAAACAGTGTCTATCAGAAGCTGTGTTTAAAGGTGCAGTTCGGTGGAATTTTCGACTTTCTTTCAATCTAATCTCTGTCCTGAGTTGAACAAGACACCTCTCATCATGTCAAGTAGTATCGTTTGCGTACAGCAGCCAAAAGCAGAATTGATGATGACGTCAACGGGGACAGGCGTAAGGAAGATAAAATCATTCGGTAGAGCTAGGCGTTGAAATGTGCCTTAAGACTATACCTCTGAAGCAAAAGTGACATGCTCATCGTCGGTCGATGTTAAGGATTGAAATTCCGTGATACCGAATCCCGGAACCCGTAGATTTTTACAAGTCACGATTAATTTCGTTGTAATTTTGATGGCAAAGGTTAGACGCTTCAAGAGTAATGTAGCAGTTTTTACTATTTTGCCAATTGAAACTGAATAGATTTTCGACAGCTTTTCGACATATTTTCTTCGAATTACTAGTTCAATACTGTGCATTACAGCTGTATCGAGTTGACTTGTAAGTTTGATTACACATATATGTTTACGCCTTGCTTGCTTTCTAATCATATGTGGGCTGCAAGGATTATTAATGGTTGATTAATTTAATCATTTTATACACCCTTGGTATCTGAATTACAGGACACAAATGATTGGCCAGAACACGTAAGTATTTCTGTGGCAGCTCGAAAACAAGTTCTGTTATGTTGATGGTTCTGTTTTGCTAACTGTTTTGTAACAATACCTATAGTCTTTAATAGCATAATATCATAAAAGGTAAATTATGCAAATAATTGATTATTTCGGAAAAATGATTTCTGATGGCCTACTTTTAATGGTGCCTTTTCTAAATTTGTGTGAGCAGTGTATACTGTAAAATTAATTGATTTTTATATTCTTATTCACCTGTACCCCTGCGGCTATTGTTGCTTTTGTGATGATCTTATTAATGATACTCAGATTCTTATTCCCGGTTATCATCGTTCCTGCAATTGTGATCGATGCAAGAGAAAAGCTGTTTACTTAGTCTGCTGCTTTATGAGCATGAATTGAAATGAACTATGTTGCAATGAAATAATCCCTTTGGAAGAATTCTTCATCAATGATGTCGTCGTCGACGAAATTCTGCAGAATTTTCCAAGAGACACTGCCTCATATCTTCTTGCTAAATTGAATGTTGCTTCGTGGTAGATTGAATGTTTTTCTGGAAAATATAAGTGTCAGGGTCTCAAGGATGATGTTTGTGCAATCAAAAATAAGCTGTGAGGTACTTCAGAAAATTACCCAAATGTTGACATACGCGTGGAATTGCCCATATATACTTAGAAATTGAGAAGGAATTAGTTAAAAGCCTTTATTTGTTTGAGTGCAAAAGGTGATTTCCTCAGGCATATGACAAAATTAATTCAACTTCATCAACTTCGATAATTTTCACACTTCTGTAATTTTTCTCGGATGTGTAGTGAACTCATTAAAATTATCTCACTCCGTCAAGGAAGCTATAGCTAGTAGATAGATTCATCCGCCAACAGGTAGCAATATATAGGCAGGTTTGACGGAGGTTTACTATTGATTATATCGGTGATGCACCATCAACAGCAGTTTGGAATTTCTCTTCCCAAGATAATTGAAAAATGTTCAATACTAGGACTTACCAAAATTTCTGCCACAAAACAGCGTTCCTTATCTCGATACCGACCGAAAGGTTTGAGCTTCTTCGATTTCCAGTCTAAGCTAACAACGAGATGAACCGATAAATGTAATCGAACCTGGTCTGTTTTATCTGAGTTTACTTGAAATAATCATAAGCAAACCCTGCAATACCCTACTGTTCGTGTTTACTATCATGAGTCAGGCGAAGAAGTGAGACAAGTTAAATATCACATGACACATCGCTCCTGATGGCAGATCTTTAGACAAAGCGGTCCGCTTGTCAGGGTCGTTAGCCAGTTCTCAACAAATTCACCCATATCGTGCACTATGCACATTGAATGTGGATTACGTCGACTTCCGGATGCTTAAACATAAAAATCTGCATGTCTATTTTCATGTTGTTCTCATTTTATCAATTTGAAGATATTGTATCCTGGGGAAAAGCATGCAGAACGAATGCCATGATGTTTTGCTGTTCTTTGGAGATGGTTGCAACCTAAATCGTGTTTTTCCGAAGTTTTCACTTACAAATGCCTACGAAGAAGTAGGACTACACCAATTTAGAGTTAACCACCTACATTTTTCAAATGATGAAATAAATGTTACATTGTCTATTTTTTGTAATTATTTCTTCACTTGGCAGGAACGTGATCCACCAGGGACCGATCGAATGCAACTTGGAGCTGGCCACCTTTGCGAACTTATTGATAATGTGTCCTCTGAGCAAGAAACAAATGCTCCTAGGAAGCCTCCATCCTTTGACGTTTTCATTTCGTACTGCCATCGTGATACCAAAGTTGTAAATATGTATGTCGCCAAATTGACGGAGGCAGCGCCAGATTTACGCATTTTCATCGATCGCAAGGAATTGAAAACAGGTCAGTGGCCTTTTAATGAAATTGGTAACTTGAGTTGACATGCCATTCTGAAATTCAGTAAAGTAATTATGGCCATATAAAAAAGTAGATGATACTTGACATTTATAGTATTCCTCACTTGCATGGTACATCTGATGCCGGAGGTTTTGCTCATACTTTTGCCATATTGGATGTGCTTGGAAATTCGGCAGCTGACCTTTGTGCTATTTGCATTCGTGTTTGCAAATTTCAATTTTTGAAAATGAGCTCTAGACAATAAAATTTCAACTACATGTATTTCATCAATTGTAGATGTCTGTAGTGCGGATGAAGAATTATCTGCATGTGAATTACACGTTGTATATTAACTGCACGGCAAAAATTCAGAAATGTTAGTACAGTACATCTCGTAATGGCGTAAATCAAATATCTCTCTGATCTGTTGACTTTTTTCCTTTCGTGGTCTGGACATCATTTTCGATTAAAAATGCAAATTAGCCGCTTAACCGTGAGGACTATTTATCTCTATACGCGAAGCAGTTTTTCAAAACTTATAATTACCGGAATGAATGATTTCCCAGGTATGACAGCTTCAATTAAAGAAAAGAACTTTCATTTAGTTAAGCAATTCATCTGATTTCAGAAACTTGCATCCTGGAATTATCTTTCTCGCGATGTTTTCTATAGCAGTCAGTAGTAGTAATAAAAGGTCCATAATAAACACAGCGCGCCCTCCCCCCCTCTGGAACGACAGAGTGTCGTGGTCGGCCGCCGTGGTGCTTCGGGTCTGACTCCCCCCCCCTCTGGAACGACAGAGTCTGTCGTGGTGTGCCGGCCAGGTTGGTTCACAACATGTTCGCTGACTCCCCCCCCCCTCTGCAACGACAGAGTGTGAGACTCGAGTGAGTTGGTCCGACCGCCTGGTGGACTTGGGCGACCGTCTAGGTTGACGTGGGCGACCGTCTAGGTTGACATGGGCGACCGCCTAGGTTGTCTTGGATGGTGAAACGGTGGCCAGATTCGGATTCAGCGTCAAATTCTGCATCTGTGATGTGATTTCCAGCTCAATCGGCGAGAAAAACTGTTTCTTCAAAATTTTGGCAGAGTTAAAATGTGGGACGTTTTGGTGTGTAGGGCCCAAACGAAGCCTCGGATGAGAAAACGGAGGCCAGATTCGGATTCAGCGTGAAATTCTGCATCGGTAGGGTGAATTTGAAAGCAATCGGAGAGAAAAAATTTTTCGCTGACGTCCCCCCCCCCTCTGGACAGCTTGCTTCGATTTTGGCTTCCAGTGGATGGATTTTGTCGTGCCATAGCTCGTTTGAAAGCTAAGAGTGAGACAAATTCAGTGAAAGAATCGGCTTGTTCCTATCTGTCTTCGTTTAGATGTGAGACGCCATTTAAGATTTTGGGACATTGGCGAAAAACGACAGAGTTAGAATTTGGGACGTTTTGGGCTGTAGCTTCAAAACGAAGTATCGGATGGGAAAACGGATTTCAGATTTGGAATCAGCGTGAAATTCTTTATCTGTATGGTGAGTTTCAAGTCAATCGGAGAGAAAAAATTTTCAACATTTTTCGAAAAAACGACAGAGTTAAAATGTGGGACGTTTTGGTGTGTAGCACCCAAACGAAGCATCGGATGAGAAAACGGAGGCCAGATTCGGAATCTACGTGAAATTTTGGGTTAGGAAGGATGTTTCCAGCGAAATCGGAGAGAAAAAATTTTCACTGACCTCCCCCCCCCCTCTGGACAGCTTGCTTCCAGTTTGGCTTCCAGTGGACGGATTTTGTCGTGCGATAGCTCGTTTGAAAGCTAAGAGTGAGACAAATTCAGTGAAAGAATCGACTTGTTCCTATCTGTCTTCGTTTAGATGTGAGACGCCATTTAAGATTTTGGGACATTGGTGAAAAACGACAGAGTTAGAATTTGGGACGTTTTGGGCTGTAGCTTCAAAACGAAGCATCGGATTGGAAAACGGATTTCAGATTTGGAATCAGCGTGAAATTCTTTATCTGTATGGTGAGTTTCAAGTCAATCGGAGAGAAAAAATTTTCAACATTTTTCGAAAAAACGACAGAGTTAGAATTTGGGACGTTTTGGTGTGTAGCGCCCAAACGAAGCATCGGATGAGAAAACGGAGGTCAGATTCGGAATCTACGTGAAATTTTGGGTTAGGAAGGATGTTTCCAGCGAAATCGGAGAGAAAAAATTTTCACTGACCTCCCCCCCCCCTCTGGACAGCTTGCTTCCAGTTTGGCTTCCAGTGGACGGATTTTGTCGTGCGATAGCTCGTTTGAAAGCTAAGAGTGAGACAAGTTCAGTGAAAGAATCGGCTTGTTCCTATCTGTCTTCGTTTAGATGTGAGACGCCATTTAAGATTTTGGAACATTGGTGAAAAACGACAGAGTTAGAATTTGGGACGTTTTGGGCTGTAGCTTCAAAACGAAGCATCGGATTGGAAAACGGATTTCAGATTTGGAATCAGCGTGAAATTCTTTATCTGTATGGTGAGTTTCAAGTCAATCGGAGAGAAAAAATTTTCAACATTTTTCGAAAAAACGACAGAGTTAGAATTTGGGACGTTTTGGTGTGTAGCGCCCAAACGAAGCCTCGGATGAGAAAACGGAGGCCAGATTCGGAATCTACGTGAAATTTTGGGTTAGGAAGGATGTTTCCAGCGAAATCGGAGAGAAAAAATTTTCACTGACGCCCCCCCCCCCTCTGGACAGCTTGCTTCCAGTTTGGCTTCCAGTGGACGGATTTTGTCGTGCGATAGCTCGTTTGAAAGCTAAGAGTGAGACAAGTTCAGTGAAAGAATCGGCTTGTTCCTATCTGTCTTCGTTTAGATGTGAGACGCCATTTAAGATTTTGGGACATTGGTGAAAAACGACAGAGTTAGAATTTGGGACGTTTTGGGCTCTACCTTCAAAACGAAGCATCGGATGGGAAAACGGATTTCAGATTTGGAATCAGCGTGAAATTCTTTATCTGTATGGTGAGTTTCAAGTCAATCGGAGAGTTTCAAGTCAATCGGCGAGAAAAATGTTCAACATTTTTCGGAAAAACGACAGAGTTAGAATTTTTGCGATGGCTGCCTACTGTAGAGCCAAAACGAAGCATCGGATGGGAAAACGGAGGCCAGATTCTGATTCAGCGTCAAATTCTACATGGAAATAGTGTATTTCCAGCTCAATCGGAGCACTAGAACCGGAGATAGACGGGATTTTTAGTGTTTGGATGATGGGTATTACGTCATCAGCTGATCGCCACACACTATATAAGCTGAGAACCGACGGAGACTTTTCATTTAGAGGAGAACGATTGTCAGAGGTAGGTCGTCTCTCTGAGCTCCGATGATAGCTTCGGACATTCCAAATTCCAAGTTTCTGTTAGAAACCGACTTAGAAAATTTCATTGCTGATATCAGCTAAGCCGTCAGACTTAGAGGTTCGCCAGGAGATGGCCTTCGTCTCCAGGCCATAAAAGACTCCAAAACTTTAAAGGCTCGTAACTTTGCTTCTACAAGTCCGTTTGACTTGATTCAAAAAAGGTTCGGTCGCTATTGACCTGCCCTAAGTGATGGACTACTTATAAAATTTTATAAGTAGTGCTAAAAAGTTGAAAAATTTAAATTCACTAGTTTTGGAGGTTTTCTGGGGTTTTCGACCCTGCTGAAGTCAATGAAAGCATTTTTAATGATGTCTGAGCCAGTCTTCTCATGGTATAAGCGGCTTTTCACTGAAAGCGAGCAAGACACGGAGAGTTTTGCTGTAATATTCCACTGACAGGGTGTTCCTTCGGGACGGCGGACGATGCCGTAGTGATAAGTGTGGCAAGGGAATGTGTCATATTTAAGACCGTAACCGCTGGGACAACTCATGTCTCATGTTGGGCATTTGACACAGCTCTCAACGTAGCACTTTGAACGCCAATCGGTTGAGTCTTAGCTATCTTGTCATGGGTGGCCTCTAAACATCTCCATTGCAAAACGCTGGTGAATCAAGCTCTCTACGGCTTGCTATCAAGCAGATCAAAGCAACAACTTGGGATGTTTCCTCAAGGTTTTCAAGTATGCTGAGTTCAAATCTGCTATCAGATTTCAAATTTAACTAAGTCTAAGGCAGCTTTGAGGGGTTAGATCCCAGCTACTGATCACTACCTTTGACTCGGCGTTCCTGTTACCACTTCGGGGCAGTGACAATGATGTCTTCAGCTGTAAAGAGCGGGTATCGGGGAAGATCTCTCACTTCCCTAGTGATCAGTACAAGGCCTTCGGGCTGTTGACGGGATCGAGTGCCACTCACTACACTCAAATCTATCATTCCTCAGCCGAGGCCTTGGAGTTGGGATAAGATCCCCTCTGAGTAATACCTGTAACGGTTTCATCAGCTTAACTTGTCTATCCTCAAGTAATGATAGCATTACAGTATGACTTTGAAAACATAATCTTCACATTTACTGACATTTTATTTCTATACGTTGCGCTCTGCTCAGGTTTGATATCAAACTTTCTCATTTTTCTTTGCAGTGAAAAATGACCAAAGACGTGAATAAACGCCTACAATTTTTTAAATGCAGTTGTGGGGATGTGTTTAGGGGTGAGAATTTTCACCTTCACCATAAAAAGAATGCTGCGCATAGTGTTGCGGTTAAGGTGTGGTTTTGTGTGTGGTGTAATGTGAGGTGTGATGAAAGGAATGATGCCTTCAGTGAGTTGCACTCGAAGTGTGTATTCAGAAAAATTTCGAAAGTTTTGATGAAGAAGATGATGTGTGGTGAGCAGGGAATGCTGTATGAGGAGGGAATGTGTGCTCGTTTGCCACCAGTAGAGGTGGTAAATGTTGAAAAGCGTGTTGTGAGTGATGTAGATTTGGATGCGAGTACTTCCAAAAAGAGTAGAGTGATGTCGGTGAGTTGGATTTCATCGGATGATGAATGTATGAATGATGATTCGAGTGTTGCTGCTGCTGAGCGTGAGCTTGAGAAAGCTGTGAGGGCGATTGTGCCAGTACCCGAGGTGTTGGCACAATCAACGCCTAGACCTTCACCGAGGTGCGTTGAGAAAGTTGAGAGGTCGACTGTTCCGTGTGAAGTTGTGCTGTCGAGGGATGATGTGCGTGCTTATACGAATGTGAGGTATGAGTGTACAAAGTTAGAAGGAAGAGTGAGATCGCTGAAGAGTACGCTGAAAGAGGTGACTGCTGAGCGTGATAGTTTGAAGTTGAATGCTGAGAGTGTGACTCAAAAGTTAAGGGAGTGTGCGGCTGCAAAAGAGAGTATGGTGAAGGAGAGAAAGTTGAAGGAAGAGGCGGTGATGAAGTTTGAGAAGTGTGATCGAGAGCGAAGTGAGGAGCGCATGCTGAAGGAAGCGGCGCTTGAGGAAGTGAGTTTGTTGAAGAATGAGTTGGCGCGTTTGAAGGAGTGTGAGAAGGTGAAATCTCTCACAACTATGCACATCCCCATCGCAGGTGTCGTCCCTGACAAACCAATTGTATATCTAAATATAAGCAATGACGACACTCAGGAGTGCTACAGCTGTGCGGATGTCCGTTGCTACCATATAAATATTCAACACACCGACGACATCCACATAGCTTGTTCAAAGCCATACAAGTATCGTGAGTATAATGACTGAGATATATCATCTTGCCATCTTTCCAACTCTTACTTCTTTCATTTCAGGAGCCATAAAGAAGTAAAAGAAAGCTATTTCTTGTGAACGCACCAAACGGCCTTTTTAAAGGCCACTCTTAATGTGGCTAGATCGGTCCCAAGCCCGACAGCATCTTCGGATGTGAACACAGAGGGAGAGTCTACAATTAAAACTTAGTAAAATAGATGTGTGAGATGGATTCAACCCGAATCCTATAACACCTTTACATTTACTGACTATACATTTGTCCTGCTATCAGGTTGTTTTGACTTGCTATCTAGTTGAATAGTCTCTTGCTATCAAGAGATTCACTTCTGCTCATAAAGCACATCATCGCTGTAATACCTCCTTTGCTCGAGCGTTCCTTCGGGACGGCGGGTACTGCCGTAGAGGGATTGTGTTGCACGGGTTGTTCGTCGTTTGTTAGACCGAAACCTCTGAGCCGTTGCTCATGTTGGGCGTTCGACTTCATACTCAACGTGACGTTTTCTCTCGCCAGGTCAGAGTACTTCAGCCATTCGACAAAGGTTAGTCTTTATGATATGGAGTAGAGTGAAATGTAATTCATTAGATGTCCCTTCAATGATTGCTCCCATGATAAACGTTGATGAGACAAATGAAATGATTCTCATCTTCCCTTTTTCAGCGATTGAAATCTACTAACACACTACCGTATAATCGACCACTATGGGGCAAGACATGATAGAGCCTCCACGCGCTTTGGCCTGGGCAGTCTTTAGACTGGCGAATACTATCATTAAGTTGAATCTGCTATCAGTCAACTTGAACGTTGCGTCGTGTTAGAGGGTATATAAACCACTGCCTCTCATTTCATTTCATTTCAATCATGCAGACGCCGAACAGTCAAGTCAGCTCTCCTCGCGGACCGCAGTTAAGGCCGCGAAATTTATTTGAGGAGTTTGTCAGGCTAGAGGAGCAAGACAGAGTTTTTAATAATCTTGCTCGGATTGGCAATCCGATGACAGCAACTGCTGTCAATCCAACGGAATGGTGCTACATTCCACTTTTTAGCCATGTACCAGTTAGTGTGGAAGTCGACAGTGCTACCAAAGAGAGAGTCAAAGACTCTCTCAGTAGAATTGGTAGGGTGTAAGATGACGTTACTCCCGAGAACGAACCATCGGCTCTCTTAAGGGCCACCATGGGGCAAGACATGATAGAACCTCCTCGCGGTTTGCCCTGGGCAGTCTTCGGACTGGCGAATACTATCATTAAGTTGAATCTGCTATCAGTCAACTTGAACGTTGCAAATGAAGTTCGGTGTAATACTTCCTTTCGACGGGCGTTCCTGTAAAGGGCGGCGGTGAAACCCGTAGCTATGTATACCGCAAGGGACATTCGGCAATGGTCAATCTTGTTAAACCTCTCTGCGTCATGTTTGCAAGTGATTGCCTCTGTCTCAACGTAGTATGCATTCGCGCCAGGGCGACATTTAGCCAACTGTCGAAGGTTGCCTAAAACTTTCCATTGCATACGTTATGAGAACCATGAGTTCTATCTGTCTCTATCAATGAGACGAATTGATGAATGGAATGAAATGGGAGGACACTCACGTGCCACACGCAACATAACACACTTCTCTCTTCCGTAGTCTAACAAGCTCTTTACACATGGATCGCAGTCGATTGCTATCCCTGTATCAGAAGTGCAAGCTATCTTAATTTTGTTTGACACTATTTCATCTATCATCATCGTCCATATGAAATGTTTAAGATTTACAAGTTAGACTAAGCGTTCTACTATTTGTAAATGAAAGATATAGTTTCAACAGTTTACAGATTGAAAATAAAGTTTCAATAGTGTGTGTGTGTGTATGTTAAGAATAAAGTTTTATCTGTTTGTATGTTAGAAATAGAATGAAGTTTCACCAGTTTACAAGTTAAGAATAAAGTTCTATCTGTTTATATGTTAGAAATAAAATAAAGTTTCAATAGTTTGCAAGTTAAAAATAAAGTTTCAATAGTTTACAAGTTTTAAAATAAAGTTTAGATAGTGTGCAAGATAAAAAATAAAGTTTGAACAGTTTACAAGCTGAAATAAAGTTTTAATAGTGTACACGTTGGAAATAAAGTTTTAATAGTTTATGTGCTTCAAAATAGAGTTATAACAGTTTATATGTTAGAAATAAAATGAAGTTTCATCAGTTTACAATTTAAGAATAAAGTTCTATCTGTTTGTCTGATAGAAATAAAACAAAGTTTCAACCGTTTACAAGTTAAAAATAAAGTTTCAACAGTTTACAAGTTAAAATTAAAGCTTCAACAATTACAAGTTAAAAATAAAACTTCAAAAGTTTACCAGTTAGAAATAAAGTTTCATCAGTTTACAAGTCAAAATAAAGTTTCAACAGATTATAAGTTAAAAGAAAAGTTCCAATAGTATGTGCACTAGAAATAACGTTTCAGCTGTTTGTATGTTAGAAATAAGATAAAGTTTCAATTGTGTGTATGTTAGAAATAAAGTTCTATCTGTTTCTATGATAGAAATAAAACAAAGTTTCAACCGTTAACAAGTTAAAAATAAAGTTTCAAGAGTTTACAAGTTAAAACTAATGTTTCAATAGTGTATGTATGTTAAGAATAAAGTTAGAACAGTTTACAAGCTGAAATAAAGTTTTAATAGTGTACACGTTGGAAATAAAGTTTTAATAGTTTATGTGCTTCAAAATAGAGTTATAACAGTTTATATGTTAGAAATAAAGTTTCAACAGTCTACAAGTTAAAAATAAAAATTATAACTGTTTCAAGAGTTTACAAGTTAGAAATTAAGTTTCAATGGTGTATGCGTTAGAAATAAAGTTTTAGCTGTTTGTATATCAAAATAAAGTTTCAAGAGTTTACAAGTTAAAAATAAAATGAAGGTTCACCAGTTTACAAGTTAAGAATGAAGTTCTATCTGTTTGTATGTTAGAAATAAAACAAAGTTTCAACCGTTAACAAGTTAAAAATAAAGTTTTAAGAGTTACAAGTTAAAACTAATGTTTCAATAGTGTGCGTATGTTAAGAATAAAGTTTTATCTGTTTGTATGTTAGAAATAAGATAAAGTTTCAATTGTGTGTACGTTAGAAATAAAGTTCTATCTGTTTCTATGATAGAAATAAAACAAAGTTTCAACCGTTAACAAGTTAAAAATAAAGTTTCAAGAGTTTACAAGATAAAACTAATGTTTCAATAGTGTATGTATGTTAAGAATAAAGTTAGAACAGTTTACAAGCTGAAATAAAGTTTTAATAGTGTACACGTTGGAAATAAGGTTTTAATAGTTTATGTGCTTCAAAATAGAGTTATAACAGTTTATATGTTAGAAATAAAATGAAGTTTCATCAGTTTACAAGTTAAGAATAAAGTTCTATCTGTTTGTATGTTAGAAATAAAACAAAGTTTCAACCGTTAACAAGTTAAAAATAAAGTTTTAAGAGTTACAAGTTAAAACTAATGTTTCAATAGTGTGTATATGTTAAGAATAAAGTTTTATCTGTTTGTATGTTAGAAATAGAATGAAGTTTCACCAGTTTACAAGTTAAGAATAAAGTTCTATCTGTTTATATGTTAGAAATAAAATAAAGTTTCAATAGTTTGCAAGTTAAAAATAAAGTTTCAATAGTTTACAAGTTTTAAAATAAAGTTTAAATAGTGTGCAAGATAAAAAATAAAGTTTGAACAGTTTACAAGCTGAAATAAAGTTTTAATAGTGTACACGTTGGAAATAAAGTTTTAATAGTTTATGTGCTTCAAAATAGAGTTATAATAGTTTATATGTTAGAAATAAAATGAAGTTTCATCAGTTTACAAGTTAAGAATAAAGTTCTATCTGTTTGTATGATAGAAATAAAACAAAGTTTCAACCGTTTACAAGTTAAAATAAAGTTTCATCAGTTTACAAGTTAAGAATAAAGTTCTATCTGTTTGTATGATAGAAATAAAACAAAGTTTCAACCGTTTACAAGTTAAAATAAAGTTTCACCAGTGTACAAGTTAGAAATAAAGTTTCAATAGTGTATATGTTAGAAATAAAGTTTTAGCTGTTTGTATATGAAAAACTAAGTTTCAAGAGTTTACAAGTTAAAAAATAAAGTTTCAATGGTGTATACGTTAGAAATAAAGTTTTAGCTGTTTGTATATCAAAATAAAGTTTCAAGAGTTTACAAGTTAGAAATAAAGTTTCAACAGTGTGCACGTTAAGAATAAAGTTTCAATAGTGTGTATGTTAAGAATAAAGTTCTATCTGTTTATATGTTAGAAATAAAAATGAAGGTTCATCAGTTTACAAGTTAAGAATAAAGTTTTATCTGTTTGTATGTTAGAAATAAAATAAAGTTTCGACCGTTAACAAGTTAAAAATAAAGTTTCAGATTAAAATAAAGTTTCAATAGTGTGTATGATGGAAATAAAGTTTAAGCGCTTTGTGCGTCAGAAATAAAGTTTCAACCGTTTACAAGTTAAAAATAAAGTTTCAACAGTGTGTACGTTAAGAATAAAGTTCTATCTGTTTATATGTTAGAAATAAAAATAAAGGTTCACCAGTTTACAGGTTAAGAATAAAGTTTTATCTGCTTGTATGTCAGAAATGAAATAAAGTTTCACCAGTTTAAAAGTTAAGAATAAAGTTTCAATAGTGTGTATATTAGAAATAAAGTTTCAATAGTGTGTATGTTAAGAATAAAGTTCTATCTGTTTATATGTTAGAAATAAAAATGAAGGTTCAACAGTTTGCAAGTTAAGAATAAAGTTTTATCTGCTTGCATGTCAGAAATGAAATAAAGTTTCACCAGTTTAAAAGTTAAGAATAAAGTTTCACCAGTTTAAAAGTTAAGAATAAAGTTTCAATAGTGTGTATGTTAAGAATAAAGTTCTATCTGTTTGTATGTTAGAAATAAAATGAAGTTTCAATAGTGTGTATGTTAAGAATAAAGTTCTATCTGTTTATATGTTAGAAATATAATGAAGGTTCACCAGTTTACAAGTTAAGAATAAATTTTATCTGCTTGTATGTTAGAAATAAAATAAAGTTTCACCGATTTACAAGTTAAAAAATAAAGTTTCAATAGTTAACACGTTAAAAATAAAGTTTCAATAGTGTGTATGTTAAGAATAAAGTTCTATCTGTTTGTATATTAGAAAGAAAATGAAGGTTCATCAGTTTACAAGTTAATAATAAAGTTTTATCTGTTTGTATGTTAGAAATAAAACATAGTTTCAACCGTTGACAAGTTAAAAATAAAGTTTCAATAGTTTGCGAGTTAAAACTAATGTTTCAATAGTGTGTATGTTAAGAATAAAGTTTTATCTGTTTGTATGTTAGAAATAAAATGAAGCTTCGCCAGTTTACAAGTTTAGAATAAAGTTTTATCAGCTTGTATGTTAGAAATAAAATGAAGTTTCACCAGTTTACAAATTAAAAATAAAGTTTCAATAGTGTGTACGTTAGAAATAAAGTTTCAACCGTTTACAAGTTAAAATAAAGTTTCAACAGTGTCTACGTTAGAAATAAAGTTTTATCTGTTTGTAAAGTTCGATCGTAGGATTTACTAGTTTGCAAGTTAGACTCAGCATTCTACTAGTTGTAAATGAAAATAACGTTTCAACAGTTTACAGATTAAAATAAAGTTTCAATAGTGTGTATGATGGAAATAAAGTTTAAGCGCTTTGTGCGTTAGAAATAAAGTTTCAGCCGTTGACAAGTTAAAAATAAAGTTTCAATAGTTTGCGAGTTAAAACTAATGTTTCAATAGTGCGTATGTTAAGAATAAAGTTTTATCTGTTTGTATGTTAGAAATAAAATGAAGCTTCGCCAGTTTACAAGTTTAGAATAAAGTTTTATCAGCTTGTATGTTAGAAATAAAATGAAGTTTCACCAGTTTACAAATTAAAAATAAAGTTTCAATAGTGTGTACGTTAGAAATAAAGTTTCAACCGTTTACAAGTTAAAATAAAGTTTCAACAGTGTCTACGTTAGAAATAAAGTTTTATCTGTTTGTAAAGTTCGATCGTAGGATTTACTAGTTTGCAAGTTAGACTCAGCATTCTACTAGTTGTAAATGAAAATAACGTTTCAACAGTTTACAGATTAAAATAAAGTTTCAATAGTGTGTATGATGGAAATAAAGTTTAAGCGCTTTGTGCGTTAGAAATAAAGTTTCAGCCGTTGACAAGTTAAAAATAAAGTTTCAACAGTGTGCACGTTAGAAATAAAGTTTCAACAGTTTACAAGTTGAAAAATAAAGTTTCAACAGTGTGTACGTTAGAAATAAATGAAAGTAAGAACTTCATCGTATGAGTATTCAAAGCATGTTTTGTAAATCAAATGTGTGTAGTCCTGACATGATAGAATCGCGTTAGAAATAAAGTTTCAGCCGTTTACAAGTTAAAGATAAAGTTTCAACAGTGTGTACGTTAGAAATAAAGTTTTAGCTGTTTATATGTTAGAAACAAAATAAAGTTTCACAGTTTACAAGTTGAAAAATAAAGTTTCCACAGTGTATACGTTAGAAATAAATGAAAGTAAGAACTTCATCGTATGAGTATTCAAAACATGTTTTGTAAATCAAATGTGTGTAGTCCTGACATGATAGAATCAAGCTTGACAAACGCGTTTGTCAAGTTCATTTGATTCTATCATGTCAGGACTACACACATTTGATTTACAAAACATGTTTTGAATACTCATACGATGAAGTTCTTACTTTCATTTATTTCTAACGTATACACTGTGGAAACTTTATTTTTCAACTTGTAAACTGTGAAACTTTATTTTGTTTCTAACATATAAACAGCTAAAACTTTATTTCTAACGTACACACTGTTGAAACTTTATCTTTAACTTGTAAACGGCTGAAACTTTATTTCTAACGCGATTCTATCATGTCAGGACTACACACATTTGATTTACAAAACATGCTTTGAATACTCATACGATGAAGTTCTTACTTTCATTTATTTCTAACGTACACACTGTTGAAACTTTATTTTTCAACTTGTAAACTGTTGAAACTTTATTTCTAACGTGCACACTGTTGAAACTTTATTTTTAACTTGTCAACGGCTGAAACTTTATTTCTAACGCACAAAGCGCTTAAACTTTATTTCCATCATACACACTATTGAAACTTTATTCTAATCTGTAAACTGTTGAAACGTTATTTTCATTTACAACTAGTAGAATGCTGAGTCTAACTTGCAAACTAGTAAATCCTACGATCGAACTTTACAAACAGATAAAACTTTATTTCTAACGTAGACACTGTTGAAACTTTATTTTAACTTGTAAACGGTTGAAACTTTATTTCTAACGTACACACTATTGAAACTTTATTTTTAATTTGTAAACTGGTGAAACTTCATTTTATTTCTAACATACAAGCTGATAAAACTTTATTCTAAACTTGTAAACTGGCGAAGCTTCATTTTATTTCTAACATACAAACAGATAAAACTTTATTCTTAACATACGCACTATTGAAACATTAGTTTTAACTCGCAAACTATTGAAACTTTATTTTTAACTTGTCAACGGCTGAAACTTTATTTCTAACGCACAAAGCGCTTAAACTTTATTTCCATCATACACACTATTGAAACTTTATTTTAATCTGTAAACTGTTGAAACGTTATTTTCATTTACAACTAGTAGAATGCTGAGTCTAACTTGCAAACTAGTAAATCCTACGATCGAACTTTACAAACAGATAAAACTTTATTTCTAACGTAGACACTGTTGAAACTTTATTTTAACTTGTAAACGGTTGAAACTTTATTTCTAACGTACACACTATTGAAACTTTATTTTTAATTTGTAAACTGGTGAAACTTCATTTTATTTCTAACATACAAGCTGATAAAACTTTATTCTAAACTTGTAAACTGGCGAAGCTTCATTTTATTTCTAACATACAAACAGATAAAACTTTATTCTTAACATACACACTATTGAAACATTAGTTTTAACTCGCAAACTATTGAAACTTTATTTTTAACTTGTCAACGGTTGAAACTATGTTTTATTTCTAACATACAAACAGATAAAACTTTATTATTAACTTGTAAACTGATGAACCTTCATTTTCTTTCTAATATACAAACAGATAGAACTTTATTCTTAACATACACACTATTGAAACTTTATTTTTAACGTGTTAACTATTGAAACTTTATTTTTTAACTTGTAAATCGGTGAAACTTTATTTTATTTCTAACATACAAGCAGATAAAATTTATTCTTAACTTGTAAACTGGTGAACCTTCATTATATTTCTAACATATAAACAGATAGAACTTTATTCTTAACATACACACTATTGAAACTTCATTTTATTTCTAACATACAAACAGATAGAACTTTATTCTTAACATACACACTATTGAAACTTTATTCTTAACTTTTAAACTGGTGAAACTTTATTCTTAACTTTTAAACTGGTGAAACTTTATTTCATTTCTGACATGCAAGCAGATAAAACTTTATTCTTAACTTGCAAACTGTTGAACCTTCATTTTTATTTCTAACATATAAACAGATAGAACTTTATTCTTAACATACACACTATTGAAACTTTATTTCTAATATACACACTATTGAAACTTTATTCTTAACTTTTAAACTGGTGAAACTTTATTTCATTTCTGACATACAAGCAGATAAAACTTTATTCTTAACCTGTAAACTGGTGAACCTTTATTTTTATTTCTAACATATAAACAGATAGAACTTTATTCTTAACGTACACACTGTTGAAACTTTATTTTTAACTTGTAAACGGTTGAAACTTTATTTCTGACGCACAAAGCGCTTAAACTTTATTTCCATCATACACACTATTGAAACTTTATTTTAATCTGAAACTTTATTTTTAACTTGTTAACGGTCGAAACTTTATTTTATTTCTAACATACAAACAGATAAAACTTTATTCTTAACTTGTAAACTGATGAACCTTCATTTTTATTTCTAACATATAAACAGATAGAACTTTATTCTTAACATACACACTATTGAAACTTTATTCTTAACGTGCACACTGTTGAAACTTTATTTCTAACTTGTAAACTCTTGAAACTTTATTTTGATATACAAACAGCTAAAACTTTATTTCTAACGTATACACCATTGAAACTTTATTTTTTAACTTGTAAACTCTTGAAACTTAGTTTTTCATATACAAACAGCTAAAACTTTATTTCTAACATATACACTATTGAAACTTTATTTCTAACTTGTACACTGGTGAAACTTTATTTTAACTTGTAAACGGTTGAAACTTTGTTTTATTTCTATCATACAAACAGATAGAACTTTATTCTTAACTTGTAAACTGATGAAACTTTATTTTAACTTGTAAACGGTTGAAACTTTGTTTTATTTCTATCATACAAACAGATAGAACTTTATTCTTAACTTGTAAACTGATGAAACTTCATTTTATTTCTAACATATAAACTATTATAACTCTATTTTGAAGCACATAAACTATTAAAACTTTATTTCCAACGTGTACACTATTAAAACTTTATTTCAGCTTGTAAACTGTTCAAACTTTATTTTTTATCTTGCACACTATTTAAACTTTATTTTAAAACTTGTAAACTATTGAAACTTTATTTTTAACTTGCAAACTATTGAAACTTTATTTTATTTCTAACATATAAACAGATAGAACTTTATTCTTAACTTGTAAACTGGTGAAACTTCATTCTATTTCTAACATACAAACAGATAAAACTTTATTCTTAACATATACACACTATTGAAACATTAGTTTTAACTTGTAACTCTTAAAACTTTATTTTTAACTTGTTAACGGTTGAAACTTTGTTTTATTTCTAACATACAAACAGATAGAACTTTATTCTTAACTTGTAAACTGATGAAACTTCATTTTATTTCTAACATATAAACTGTTATAACTCTATTTTGAAGCACATAAACTATTAAAACCTTATTTCCAACGTGTACACTATTAAAACTTTATTTCAGCTTGTAAACTGTTCTAACTTTATTCTTAACATACATACACTATTGAAACATTAGTTTTATCTTGTAAACTCTTGAAACTTTATTTTTAACTTGTTAACGGTTGAAACTTTGTTTTATTTCTATCATAGAAACAGATAGAACTTTATTTCTAACGTACACACAATTGAAACTTTATCTTATTTCTAACATACAAACAGATAAAACTTTATTCTTAACATACACACACTATTGAAACATTAGTTTTAACTTGTAACTCTTAAAACTTTATTTTTAACTTGTTAACGGTTGAAACTTTGTTTTATTTCTAACATACAAACAGATAGAACTTCATTCTTAACTTGTAAACTGGTGAACCTTCATTTTATTTTTAACTTGTAAACTCTTGAAACTTTATTTTGATATACAAACAGCTAAAACTTTATTTCTAACGCATACACCATTGAAACTTAATTTCTAACTTGTAAACTCTTGAAACAGTTATAATTTTTATTTTTAACTTGTAGACTGTTGAAACTTTATTTCTAACATATAAACTGTTATAACTCTATTTTGAAGCACATAAACTATTAAAACTTTATTTCCAACGTGTACACTATTAAAACTTTATTTCAGCTTGTAAACTGTTCTAACTTTATTCTTAACATGCATACACTATTGAAACATTAGTTTTAACTTGTAAACTCTTGAAACTTTATTTTTAACTTGTTAACGGTTGAAACTTTGTTTTATTTCTATCATAGAAACAGATAGAACTTTATTTCTAACATACACACAATTGAAACTTTATCTTATTTCTAACATACAAACAGCTGAAACGTTATTTCTAGTGCACATACTATTGGAACTTTTCTTTTAACTTATAATCTGTTGAAACTTTATTTTGACTTGTAAACTGATGAAACTTTATTTCTAACTGGTAAACTTTTGAAGTTTTATTTTTAACTTGTAATTGTTGAAGCTTTAATTTTAACTTGTAAACTGTTGAAACTTTATTTTTAACTTGTAAACGGTTGAAACTTTGTTTTATTTCTATCAGACAAACAGATAGAACTTTATTCTTAAATTGTAAACTGATGAAACTTCATTTTATTTCTAACATATAAACTGTTATAACTCTATTTTGAAGCACATAAACTATTAAAACTTTATTTCCAACGTGTACACTATTAAAACTTTATTTCAGCTTGTAAACTGTTCAAACTTTATTTTTTATCTTGCACACTATTTAAACTTTATTTTAAAACTTGTAAACTATTGAAACTTTATTTTTAACTTGCAAACTATTGAAACTTTATTTTATTTCTAACATATAAACAGATAGAACTTTATTCTTAACTTGTAAACTGGTGAAACTTCATTCTATTTCTAACATACAAACAGATAAAACTTTATTCTTAACATACACACACACACTATTGAAACTTTATTTTCAATCTGTAAACTGTTGAAACTATATCTTTCATTTACAAATAGTAGAACGCTTAGTCTAACTTGTAAATCTTAAACATTTCATATGGACGATGATGATAGATGAAATAGTGTCAAACAAAATTAAGATAGCTTGCACTTCTGATACAGGGATAGCAATCGACTGCGATCCATGTGTAAAGAGCTTGTTAGACTACGGAAGAGAGAAGTGTGTTATGTTGCGTGTGGCACGTGAGTGTCCTCCCATTTCATTCCATTCATCAATTCGTCTCATTGATAGAGACAGATAGAACTCATGGTTCTCATAACGTATGCAATGGAAAGTTTTAGGCAACCTTCGACAGTTGGCTAAATGTCGCCCTGGCGCGAATGCATACTACGTTGAGACAGAGGCAATCACTTGCAAACATGACGCAGAGAGGTTTAACAAGATTGACCATTGCCGAATGTCCCTTGCGGTATACATAGCTACGGGTTTCACCGCCGCCCTTTACAGGAACGCCCGTCGAAAGGAAGTATTACACCGAACTTCATTTGCAACGTTCAAGTTGACTGATAGCAGATTCAACTTAATGATAGTATTCGCCAGTCCGAAGACTGCCCAGGGCAAACCGCGAGGAGGTTCTATCATGTCTTGCCCCATGGTGGCCCTTAAGAGAGCCGATGGTTCGTTCTCGGGAGTAACGTCATCTTACACCCTACCAATTCTACTGAGAGAGTCTTTGACTCTCTCTTTGGTAGCACTGTCGACTTCCACACTAACTGGTACATGGCTAAAAAGTGGAATGTAGCACCATTCCGTTGGATTGACAGCAGTTGCTGTCATCGGATTGCCAATCCGAGCAAGATTATTAAAAACTCTGTCTTGCTCCTCTAGCCTGACAAACTCCTCAAATAAATTTCGCGGCCTTAACTGCGGTCCGCGAGGAGAGCTGACTTGACTGTTCGGCGTCTGCATGATTGAAATGAAATGAAATGAGAGGCAGTGGTTTATATACCCTCTAACACGACGCAACGTTCAAGTTGACTGATAGCAGATTCAACTTAATGATAGTATTCGCCAGTCTAAAGACTGCCCAGGCCAAAGCGCGTGGAGGCTCTATCATGTCTTGCCCCATAGTGGTCGATTATACGGTAGTGTGTTAGTAGATTTCAATCGCTGAAAAAGGGAAGATGAGAATCATTTCATTTGTCTCATCAACGTTTATCATGGGAGCAATCATTGAAGGGATATCTAATGAATTACATTTCACTCTACTCCATATCATAAAGACTAACCTTTGTCGAATGGCTGAAGTACTCTGACCTGGCGAGAGAAAACGTCACGTTGAGTATGAAGTCGAACGCCCAACATGAGCAACGGCTCAGAGGTTTCGGTCTAACAAACGACGAACAACCCGTGCAACACAATCCCTCTACGGCAGTACCCGCCGTCCCGAAGGAACGCTCGAGCAAAGGAGGTATTACAGCGATGATGTGCTTTATGAGCAGAAGTGAATCTCTTGATAGCAAGAGACTATTCAACTAGATAGCAAGTCAAAACAACCTGATAGCAGGACAAATGTATAGTCAGTAAATGTAAAGGTGTTATAGGATTCGGGTTGAATCCATCTCACACATCTATTTTACTAAGTTTTAATTGTAGACTCTCCCTCTGTGTTCACATCCGAAGATGCTGTCGGGCTTGGGACCGATCTAGCCACATTAAGAGTGGCCTTTAAAAAGGCCGTTTGGTGCGTTCACAAGAAATAGCTTTCTTTTACTTCTTTATGGCTCCTGAAATGAAAGAAGTAAGAGTTGGAAAGATGGCAAGATGATATATCTCAGTCATTATACTCACGATACTTGTATGGCTTTGAACAAGCTATGTGGATGTCGTCGGTGTGTTGAATATTTATATGGTAGCAACGGACATCCGCACAGCTGTAGCACTCCTGAGTGTCGTCATTGCTTATATTTAGATATACAATTGGTTTGTCAGGGACGACACCTGCGATGGGGATGTGCATAGTTGTGAGAGATTTCACCTTCTCACACTCCTTCAAACGCGCCAACTCATTCTTCAACAAACTCACTTCCTCAAGCGCCGCTTCCTTCAGCATGCGCTCCTCACTTCGCTCTCGATCACACTTCTCAAACTTCATCACCGCCTCTTCCTTCAACTTTCTCTCCTTCACCATACTCTCTTTTGCAGCCGCACACTCCCTTAACTTTTGAGTCACACTCTCAGCATTCAACTTCAAACTATCACGCTCAGCAGTCACCTCTTTCAGCGTACTCTTCAGCGATCTCACTCTTCCTTCTAACTTTGTACACTCATACCTCACATTCGTATAAGCACGCACATCATCCCTCGACAGCACAACTTCACACGGAACAGTCGACCTCTCAACTTTCTCAACGCACCTCGGTGAAGGTCTAGGCGTTGATTGTGCCAACACCTCGGGTACTGGCACAATCGCCCTCACAGCTTTCTCAAGCTCACGCTCAGCAGCAGCAACACTCGAATCATCATTCATACATTCATCATCCGATGAAATCCAACTCACCGACATCACTCTACTCTTTTTGGAAGTACTCGCATCCAAATCTACATCACTCACAACACGCTTTTCAACATTTACCACCTCTACTGGTGGCAAACGAGCACACATTCCCTCCTCATACAGCATTCCCTGCTCACCACACATCATCTTCTTCATCAAAACTTTCGAAATTTTTCTGAATACACACTTCGAGTGCAACTCACTGAAGGCATCATTCCTTTCATCACACCTCACATTACACCACACACAAAACCACACCTTAACCGCAACACTATGCGCAGCATTCTTTTTATGGTGAAGGTGAAAATTCTCACCCCTAAACACATCCCCACAACTGCATTTAAAAAATTGTAGGCGTTTATTCACGTCTTTGGTCATTTTTCACTGCAAAGAAAAATGAGAAAGTTTGATATCAAACCTGAGCAGAGCGCAACGTATAGAAATAAAATGTCAGTAAATGTGAAGATTATGTTTTCAAAGTCATACTGTAATGCTATCATTACTTGAGGATAGACAAGTTAAGCTGATGAAACCGTTACAGGTATTACTCAGAGGGGATCTTATCCCAACTCCAAGGCCTCGGCTGAGGAATGATAGATTTGAGTGTAGTGAGTGGCACTCGATCCCGTCAACAGCCCGAAGGCCTTGTACTGATCACTAGGGAAGTGAGAGATCTTCCCCGATACCCGCTCTTTACAGCTGAAGACATCATTGTCACTGCCCCGAAGTGGTAACAGGAACGCCGAGTCAAAGGTAGTGATCAGTAGCTGGGATCTAACCCCTCAAAGCTGCCTTAGACTTAGTTAAATTTGAAATCTGATAGCAGATTTGAACTCAGCATACTTGAAAACCTTGAGGAAACATCCCAAGTTGTTGCTTTGATCTGCTTGATAGCAAGCCGTAGAGAGCTTGATTCACCAGCGTTTTGCAATGGAGATGTTTAGAGGCCACCCATGACAAGATAGCTAAGACTCAACCGATTGGCGTTCAAAGTGCTACGTTGAGAGCTGTGTCAAATGCCCAACATGAGACATGAGTTGTCCCAGCGGTTACGGTCTTAAATATGACACATTCCCTTGCCACACTTATCACTACGGCATCGTCCGCCGTCCCGAAGGAACACCCTGTCAGTGGAATATTACAGCAAAACTCTCCGTGTCTTGCTCGCTTTCAGTGAAAAGCCGCTTATACCATGAGAAGACTGGCTCAGACATCATTAAAAATGCTTTCATTGACTTCAGCAGGGTCGAAAACCCCAGAAAACCTCCAAAACTAGTGAATTTAAATTTTTCAACTTTTTAGCACTACTTATAAAATTTTATAAGTAGTCCATCACTTAGGGCAGGTCAATAGCGACCGAACCTTTTTTGAATCAAGTCAAACGGACTTGTAGAAGCAAAGTTACGAGCCTTTAAAGTTTTGGAGTCTTTTATGGCCTGGAGACGAAGGCCATCTCCTGGCGAACCTCTAAGTCTGACGGCTTAGCTGATATCAGCAATGAAATTTTCTAAGTCGGTTTCTAACAGAAACTTGGAATTTGGAATGTCCGAAGCTATCATCGGAGCTCAGAGAGACGACCTACCTCTGACAATCGTTCTCCTCTAAATGAAAAGTCTCCGTCGGTTCTCAGCTTATATAGTGTGTGGCGATCAGCTGATGACGTAATACCCATCATCCAAACACTAAAAATCCCGTCTATCTCCGGTTCTAGTGCTCCGATTGAGCTGGAAATACACTATTTCCATGTAGAATTTGACGCTGAATCAGAATCTGGCCTCCGTTTTCCCATCCGATGCTTCGTTTTGGCTCTACAGTAGGCAGCCATCGCAAAAATTCTAACTCTGTCGTTTTTCCGAAAAATGTTGAACATTTTTCTCGCCGATTAACTTGAAACTCTCCGATTGACTTGAAACTCACCATACAGATAAAGAATTTCACGCTGATTCCAAATCTGAAATCCGTTTTCCCATCCGATGCTTCGTTTTGAAGGTAGAGCCCAAAACGTCCCAAATTCTAACTCTGTCGTTTTTCACCAATGTCCCAAAATCTTAAATGGCGTCTCACATCTAAACGAAGACAGATAGGAACAAGCCGATTCTTTCACTGAACTTGTCTCACTCTTAGCTTTCAAACGAGCTATCGCACGACAAAATCCGTCCACTGGAAGCCAAACTGGAAGCAAGCTGTCCAGAGGGGGGGGGCGTCAGTGAAAATTTTTTCTCTCCGATTTCGCTGGAAACATCCTTCCTAACCCAAAATTTCACGTAGATTCCGAATCTGGCCTCCGTTTTCTCATCCGAGGCTTCGTTTGGGCGCTACACACCAAAACGTCCCAAATTCTAACTCTGTCGTTTTTTCGAAAAATGTTGAAAATTTTTTCTCTCCGATTGACTTGAAACTCACCATACAGATAAAGAATTTCACGCTGATTCCAAATCTGAAATCCGTTTTCCAATCCGATGCTTCGTTTTGAAGCTACAGCCCAAAACGTCCCAAATTCTAACTCTGTCGTTTTTCACCAATGTTCCAAAATCTTAAATGGCGTCTCACATCTAAACGAAGACAGATAGGAACAAGCCGATTCTTTCACTGAATTTGTCTCACTCTTAGCTTTCAAACGAGCTATCGCACGACAAAATCCGTCCACTGGAAGCCAAACTGGAAGCAAGCTGTCCAGAGGGGGGGGGGAGGTCAGTGAAAATTTTTTCTCTCCGATTTCGCTGGAAACATCCTTCCTAACCCAAAATTTCACGTAGATTCCGAATCTGACCTCCGTTTTCTCATCCGATGCTTCGTTTGGGCGCTACACACCAAAACGTCCCACATTTTAACTCTGTCGTTTTTTCGAAAAATGTTGAAAATTTTTTCTCTCCGATTGACTTGAAACTCACCATACAGATAAAGAATTTCACGCTGATTCCAAATCTGAAATCCGTTTTCCCATCCGATACTTCGTTTTGAAGCTACAGCCCAAAACGTCCCAAATTCTAACTCTGTCGTTTTTCGCCAATGTCCCAAAATCTTAAATGGCGTCTCACATCTAAACGAAGACAGATAGGAACAAGCCGATTCTTTCACTGAATTTGTCTCACTCTTAGCTTTCAAACGAGCTATGGCACGACAAAATCCATCCACTGGAAGCCAAAATCGAAGCAAGCTGTCCAGAGGGGGGGGGGACGTCAGCGAAAAATTTTTTCTCTCCGATTGCTTTCAAATTCACCCTACCGATGCAGAATTTCACGCTGAATCCGAATCTGGCCTCCGTTTTCTCATCCGAGGCTTCGTTTGGGCCCTACACACCAAAACGTCCCACATTTTAACTCTGCCAAAATTTTGAAGAAACAGTTTTTCTCGCCGATTGAGCTGGAAATCACATCACAGATGCAGAATTTGACGCTGAATCCGAATCTGGCCACCGTTTCACCATCCAAGACAACCTAGGCGGTCGCCCATGTCAACCTAGACGGTCGCCCACGTCAACCTAGACGGTCGCCCAAGTCCACCAGGCGGTCGGACCAACTCACTCGAGTCTCACACTCTGTCGTTGCAGAGGGGGGGGGAGTCAGCGAACATGTTGTGAACCAACCTGGCCGGCACACCACGACAGACTCTGTCGTTCCAGAGGGGGGGGGGAGTCAGACCCGAAGCACCACGGCGGCCGACCACGACACTCTGTCGTTCCAGAGGGGGGGAGGGCGCGCTGTGTTTATTATGGACCTTTTATTACTACTGTCAGTCACCAGGACAAAGGGCTTGCTCGAACTAAATCATCAGTCAAATTCTTCCCAATGTGTGAAATTACTCGCATAGATTTGAAGTCCTGGTTCCGGAGTAATTAGTAAATAGTAAGGAAAGTAGGCCTAGGTAATGTACCATCAACTGGTGCTTCATCACCACTCGCTGAAATAAAGCTCGTCGATGAAACAGTCGAGTGATGACGATGATTGTGGCTGATGAAGCAGTGAAATCAGTAGAAATTCGTCATCGGATTCTGCATCTGATGCACTTGAGGCCACATATTCGTCGTCGGAGTCAGCAATTTCCACGTTTTCGGGAATAGATCGAGCAAATAGTTTGACGTAGCTATTTTCGATGTACGTCTCTTTGGAGGCATGATTTAGTAGCACCGACGTCTTGAGCGGCAGTCACAGAATGATTTCATTCAGAGGCACACTTATTGATTTCTTCCAAAAGGCTGCAAACGGTGGAAAGATTACGATTCATCACGACCTTGCAAATCACGGACGAGCAAAGATCTTGCATGTGCAAATCAGTCAACTACAGTCAGCTATCAGTCAACAATCACTCTCCCGTACGAAAATTTTTTGGAAAACATAAATGAAAAATATAATGAAACATTAAATGAAACCACTAATGAAGCATTAATGTTTTGTCTACGGAAATTTAGTCATTTCATTAGTATTTTCATTAATGTTTCATTAGTATTTCCATTAGTATTTCATTAGTATTTACATTACATGGAGCATACGCATGGTTCATTAATGTTTCCAGTACTGTTTCATTAATGCTGACAGTACTGTTTCATTAATGTTCCCAGTACTGTTTCATTAATGCTCCCAGTACTGTTTCCTTAATGCTCCCAGTACTGTTTCATTAATGCTCACAGTACTGATTTATTAATGCTCACAGTACTGTTTCATTAGTGTTCCTAGTACTGCTTCAACGTTGTTCCTAATGCTATTTCATAAATGTTCTTAGTAATATTTCATTGATGCTCCCCGGTACTTTCATTTGTGGTGTACGATAATGCACCATAATTATTTCTAGAATGATCCTACATTATATAATGTGTCATTATTAGCAAAAAGAATACCATCATCAAGTTTGTATGACATTTTTTATTCCAAAGTACATGTATCTACTTATCTACCTCACTATCTATCTACTTGTCCCTAAAAGAGTTACCCATTACAAATACAGACAGCATACGTCAATGTTCTCACAATTCCTCGGTTGCCGGTTCTTCCAAGTCCTTAATGTCGACTTTGATGTTGCTGAAAAGAAGACGGAACCCTTTTTAATACAGATTTTTGGTAAATCACTGGTATGACGATAATGCGTTTAAATGCTGTGACGAAATGCTTTTGAATTAAAATTGAAATTTGAATTTTCTCCAAAAAATCCATTTGATATTCGATATCAGATAGGATGAAAACCTACAACTGCTACATGTATGTGCATGTTCCTACATTAGCACGCACAATTGTAGTCATATACCCGTTTTAAGAATTTATTTCAGTTTATTGTAGAGGTAAGAAAATTGGGCCATTAATTCTCGGTAACTCAATTAGCATATTTTTGTTCAATTATGTTTGATTTTAGGCCGACTGTAAACTACAATCTTTTTCTAGTGATTATATTAAATGTTAGTATTATTTGCAATAGTGTTTTCTATTTATGATTTTTTTATGTCACAATACTGTGTGCCAATGACACATTACTTCAGCTATAACTAAGTGCACTATACGGTATGCAGGTCTGCATGTGAACTGCAGTAGGCTTACATGCATGCATGTTTTCAATGCACGTTGCTATTTGTCAGCAGGTTTACAATTTAAAGTAATTTTCAATTGATGTAAAAGTCTATTCCCATTAAGCCAGCTACAGAAAAACAGAAAAAACACGTTTAACTGCTTTGGTATTGAGCTAGTAGAATCACAATTTGATATCTATAAGCATTACTTGAACATACCATACTGTTACTTACATTTGATATGTTATGAGAATCATCACTAACTGATTGCCTAAAGGCTTCTAGAGCAATGGTATCTGACAGAGAATTCACTATCATCACCTTGAAAAATACAGGCAACATTCAATGCATGAATTCATGGTATGTTAGTAATTGTGATTTGACTTTTTTAAATTTATTTATTTATCCGGACAAATTTATATAGCGCTGTACCCTAAAAGGCTCACAGCATTAAAACGAACAATGAAGTCACAAATTACATAAAGTTATCATAAAATAGGAGAAAAGTGTTAATGAGCAAACAGTTCTTCAGGCGACGCTTGAAAGTTAACAAACTGCTCGAATTATGCTAGAATCATGGGGATGTAGTACCACACTGAAGGTCCATAGAAAGAAAAAGCATGACCTCCCCTGGATATTGTTTTGACGAGAAGTACCTTCAATAAGCAACGGTCTTCAGATGATCGAAGAGAACGGGAAGGATTATTGATTAATGTACACAGGCAAATTCAAGTAATGTCCTTTATAGCACAAGCATCCGATCTTGAGTGTTGAGCGTTTATTTATCGGAAGCCAGTTCATCTGCATAAGGTCAGGAGTAATGTCCTCTCGACGGCGGATTCGAAAATCAAACGAGTGTTTGAATTTTGTAAATCCAATTGTAAATTCAGACACGTGTTTTTAAGGTACTCAGTGTTCGATTAGATCTAAGGTATGAGTGGCTTCATATGTCATGTTGTAAAGTAAAAAAGTACTTCGCATTTCGTATTAAGTAAATATATATATATATATATATATATATATATATATATATATATATATATATATATATATATATCTTAAGCATTAAATTGATACAATAATCAAATATTTAATGTATAAATTTGAATTGACGAAGTGCATAATTTCTACATCAATTTGAAAGCTTCTATCAGCTGCTATAGAATTAATTGATTTCTGAAGACGAGTAATCGCTATCAATAAATTGCATGTTGCCGCAATTAATGTCAATTGATAGATGTGCCCAATTTAAATGCAATAAACTTTTGATAACATTTGATAGTACTCGGCCACTGTCTAATTCGCAAGTGCCTGCATCAAATTCATTCATCAATTGCAATCTGATTACATGCTCGTAATGTTGCTGTGCACTAAATATTCAAGGTCAAGCTTCGTGTTCGTGTGAATGATCTGAAATCGCTAATTTGAATTATATGCGCATAAAATAAACTGCTTGTAAATTAATGTTGTTAATCAATCTAATTATGAATACAAAACTGCAGCTACGCTACTGTACTATAATAGTAAAAGCATTATAACTGCTTACCGTTTTCCTTTCGTAATTCCTTGATCTTTCGCTTCAGTTCGTTTTCTTTTAACTCTGTATGCGGTTTGTCTGATTTCTTGTTGCATTCTGGATCTTGGGTCACATTGTTTGAGAAAATTGTAAGAAGTCATTACACTTTTTGTAGCAACTTCAAATTTTCTAGACTTCCCTCTGCTGTTTTTCGACAATGACGGGATTAGACGCGACTGTGCATGATATACCGATGAGACGACAACGACGAGGCGAAAAGGTCACTATGAAATTCTGAATTACATCCACCGCATTGATGAAATGGTCCGTGTTTCCGCTTTGCATGTCGATTACCCAATTGAGACGATAGCATTAAACAACTTCGAGGAAAGTCGATAAATGCGCAGAGGAAGAAAGTGACGGCTCACGCGTTGTCGTGACATGACGTCACTGCGGTGACACATAATACGGAAGTATGAATAATCCAAGGCAAGCATTCTAAATATAGAATGGTACATTAATGTTTCATTAATGAAACATTACATGAAACCATGACACTTTCATTAGTGAACTTTACATTGATGTTTCATTAATGAACCATTACATGAAACCATGGCAGTTTTCATTAATGAAAGTTACATTGATGTTTCATTAGATGAACCATTACATGAAACCATGGCAATTTTCATTCATGAACCATTACATGAAACCATGGCAGTTTTCATTAATGAACCTTACATTAATGTTTCATTAGATGAACCATTACATGAAACCATGGCAATTTTCATTTATGAACCATTACATGAAACCATGACAGTTTTCATTAATGAACTTTACATTAATGTTTCATTAATGAAAATTTACATGAAACCATGGTAGCTTTCATTAATGAAAGTTACATTGATGTTTCATTAATGAAACATAGCATGAAACCATGGCAGTTTTCATTAATGAACTTTACATTAATGTTTCATTAATGAACCATTACATGAAACCATGGCAGTTTTCATTAATGAACCCTTGCATTAATGTTTCATTGATGAAACATTACATGAAACCATGGCAATTTTCATTATTGAACTTTACATTGATGTTTCATTAGATGAACCATTACATGAAACCATGGCAATTTTCATTTATGAACCATTACATGAAACCATGACAGTTTTCATTAATGAACTTTACATTAATGTTTCATTAGATGAACCATAACATGAAACGATGGCAGTTTTCATTAATGAAAGTTACATTGATGTTTCATTAATAAAAACATTACATGAAACCATGTTAGTTTTCATCAATGAAAGTTACATTAATGTTTCATTAGATGAACCATTACATGAAACCATGGCAGTTTTCATTAGTGAACTTTACATTGATGTTTCATTGATGAACCATTACATGAAACCATGGCAATTGTCATATATGAACCATCACATGAAACCATGGTAGTTTTCATTAATGAACTTCACATTAATGTTTCATTAATGAAACATCACATGAAACCATGGCAGTTTTCATTAATAAACTTTCCATTAATGTTTCATTAATGAACCATTAATTGAAACTATGTCAGTTTTCATTAATGAACCCTTGCATTAATGTTTCATTGATGAAACATTACATGAAACCATGGCAATTTTCATTAATGAACTTTACATTAATGTTTCAATAATGAACCATTACATGAAATCATGACAGTTTCATTAGTGAACTTTACATTGATGTTTCATTAATGAAACATAGAATGAAACCATGGCAGTTTTCATTAATGAACTTTACATTAATGTTTCATTAATGAACCATTACATGAAACCATGGCAGTTTTCATTAATGAACCTTATTAATGAACCCTCATTAATGTTTCATTGATGAACCATTACATGAAACCATGGCAATTTTCATTAATGAGCCATTACATGAAACCATGGCAGTTTTCATTAATAAAAGTCACATTAATGTTTCATTAATGAAACATTATGTGAAACCATAGCAGTTTTCATTAATGACCATTAATTGAAACCATGTCAGTTTTCATTAATGAACCCTTGCATTAATGTTTCATTGATGAAACATTACATGAAACCATGGCAGTTTTCATTAATGAACCTTACATTAATGTTTCATTAATGAACCATTACATGAAATCATGACAGTTTCATTAGTGAACTTTACATTAATGTTTCATTAATGAAACATTACATGAAACCATGACAATTTTCATATATGAGCCATTACATGAAACCTTGGCAATTTTCATTTATGAACCATTACATGAAGCCATGACAATTTTCATTTATGAACAATTACATGAAACCATGGCAGTTTTCATTAATGAACTGTACATTAATGTTTCATTAGATGAACCATTACATGAAACCATGGCAATTTTCATCTATGAACCATTACATGAAACCATGGCAGTTTTAATTAATGAAAGTTACATTGATGTTTCATTAATGAACCTATACATGAAACCATGGCAATTTTCATTGATGAACTTTAGATTAATGTTTCATTAATGAAACATTGCATGAAACCATGACAATTTTCATTAATGAACTGTACATTAATGTTTTGAAACCATGGCAGTTTTCATTAATGAACTTTGCATTAATGTTTTGAAACCATGACAGTTTCATTAGTGAACTTTACATTGATGTTTCATTGATGAACCATTACATGAAACCATGGCAGTTTTCATTAATGAACCATTGCATGAAACCATGTTAGTTTTCATTAATGAACTTTACATTAATATTTCATTAATGAAACATTACATGAAACCATGGCAGTTTTCATTAATGAACCTTACATTAATGTTTCATTAGATGACCCATTACATGAAACCATGGCAGTTTTCATTAATGAAAGTTACATTGATGTTTCATTAATGAAGCATTACATGAAACCATGGTAGTTTTCATTAATGAACTTTACATTAATGTTTCATTAATGAAACATTGCATGAAATCCATGACAGTTTCATTAATGAACTTTACATTGATGTTTCATTAATGAAACATTACATGAAACCACTTCAGTTTTCATTAATAAACCCTTGCATTAATGTTTCTTTGATGAACCATTACATGAAACCATGGCAATTTTCATTTATGAAGCATTACATTAAACCATGACAGTTTCATTAGTGAACTTTAGATTGATGTTTCATTAATGAAACATTACATGAAACCATGGCAGTTTTCATTAATGAACTTTACATTAATGTTTCATTAATGAACCCTTGCATTAATGTTTCATTGATGAAACATTACATGAAACCATGACAATTTTCATTAATGAGCTTTACATTAATGTTTCATTAATGAACCATTACATGAAATCATGGCAGTTTTCACTAACAAACTTTACATTAATGTTTCATTAATGAAACATTACATGAAACCATGGCAGTTTTCATTAATGAAAGTTACATTGATGTTTCATTAATGAACCATTACATGAAACCATGTCAATTTTCATTAATGAACTTTAGATTAATGTTTCATTAATGAAACATTGCATGAAGCGATGACAATTTTCATTTATGAACCATTACATGAAACCATGGCAGTTTTTATTAATGAACTTTACATTGATGTTTCATTAATGAACCATTACATGAAACGATGGCAATTTTCATTAATGAACTTTAGATTAATGTTTCATTAATGAAACATTGCATCAAACCATGACAATTTTCATTAATGAACCATTGCATGAAACCATGTTAGTTTTCATTAATGAACTTTACATTAATGTTTCATTAATGAAACATTACATGAAACCATGGCAGTTTTCATTAATGAACCTTACATTAATGTTTCATTAGATGAACCATTACATGAAACGATGGCAGTTTTCATTAAAAAAAGTTACATTGATGTTTCAATAATGAAACATTATATGAAATCATGTTAGTTTTCATCAGTGAAAATCCAATTAATGTTTCATTAGATAAACCATTACATGAAACCATGGCAATTTTCATTTATGAAACATTACATGAAACCATGGTAGTTTTCATTAATGAACTTTACATTAATGTTTCATTAATGGAACATTGCATGAAACCATGACAGTTTCATTAGTGAACTTTACATTGATGTTTCATTAGATGAACCATTACATGAAACCATGGTAGTTTTCATTAATGAACTTTACATTAATGTTTCAATAATGAAACATTGCATGAAACCATGACAGTTTCATTAGTGAAATTTACATTGATGTTTCATTAGATGAACCATTACATGAAACCATGGCAGTTTTCATTAATGAAAGTTGCATTTCTATTTCATTAATGAACCATTGCATGAAACCATGGCAGTTTTCATTAATGAAAGTTGCATTTCTATTTCATTGATGAACCATTACATGAAACCATAGCAATTGTCATATATGAACCATCACATGAAACCATGGTAGTTTTCATTAATGAACTTCACATTAATGTTTCATTAATGAAACATCACATGAAACCATGGCAGTTTTCATTAATGAAAGTTACATTAATGTTTCATTAATGAACCATTAATTGAAACCATGTCAGTTTTCATTAATGAACCCTTGCATTAATGTTTCATTGATGAAACATTACATGAAACCATGGCAGTTTTCATTAATGAAAGTTACATTAATGTTTCATTAATGAAACATTATGTGAAACCATAGCAGTTTTCATTAATGAACTTTACATTAATGTTTCATTAGATGAACCATTACATGAAACCATGACAATTTTCATATATGAACCATTACATGAAACCTTGGCAATTTTCATTTATGAGCCATTAGATGAAGCCATGACAATTTTTATTTATGAACAATTACATGAAACCATGGCAGTTTTCGCTAATGAACTGTACATTAATGTTTCATTAGATGAACCATTACATGAAACCAAGGCAATTTTCATCTATGAACCATTACATGAAACCATGGCAGTTTTAATTAATGAAAGTTACATTGATGTTTCATTAATGAACCTATACATGAAACCATGGCAATTTTCATTAATGAACTTTAGATTAATGTTTCATTAATGAAACATTGCATGAAACCATGGCAGTTTTCATTAATGAACTTTGCATTAATGTTTTGAAACCATGACAGTTTCATTAGTGAACTTTACATTGATGTTTCATTAGATGAACCATTACATGAATCTATGGCAGTTTTCATTAATGAACCTTATTAATGAACCCTCATTAATGTTTCATTAGATGAACCATTACATGAAACCATGGCAGTTTTCATTAATGAACCATTGCATGAAACCATGTTAGTTTTCATTAATGAACTTTACATTAATGTTTCATTAGATGAACCATTGCATGAAACCATGGGAATTTCTATTTATGAACCATTACATGAAACCATGACAGTTTTCATTAATGAACTTTACATTAATGTTTCATTAATGAAACATTACATGAAACCATGGCAGTTTTCATTAATGAACCTTACATTAATATTTCATTAGATGACCCATTACATGAAACCATGGCAGTTTTCATTAATGAAAGCTACATTGATGTTTCATTAATGAAACATTACATGAAACCATGTTAGTTTCCATCAGTGAAAGTTACATTAATGTTTCATTAGATGAACCATTACATGAAACCATGGCAATTTTCATTTATGAAGCATTACATGAAACCATGACAGTTTCATTAGTGAACTTTAGATTGATGTTTCATTAGATGAACCATTACATGAAACCATGGTAGTTTTCATTAATGAACTTTACATTAATGTTTCATTAATGAAACATTGCATGAAATCCATGACAGTTTCATTAATGAACTTTACATTGATGTTTCATTAATGAAACATTACATGAAACCACTTCAGTTTTCATTAATGAACCCTTGCATTAATGTTTCATTGATGAACCATTACATGAAACCATGACAATTTTCATATATGAACCATCACATGAAACCATGGTAGTTTTCATTAATGAACTTTACATTAATGTTTCATTAATGAAACATTACATGAAACCATGGCAGTTTTCATTAATGAAAGTTACATTAATGTTTCATTAATTGAAACCATGTCAGTTTTCATTAATGAACCCTTGCATTAATGTTTCATTGATGAAACATTACATGAAACCATGGCAATTTTCATTAATGAACTTTACATTGATGTTTCATTAATGAACCTATACATGAAACCATGGCAATTTTCATTAATGAACTTTAGATTAATGTTTCATTAATGAAACATTGCATGAAACCATGACAATTTTCATTTATGAACGATTACTTGAAACCATGGCAGTTTTCATTAATGAACTTTGCATTAATGTTTTGAAACCATGACAGTTTCATTAGTGAACTTTAGATTGATGTTTCATTAATGAAACATTACATGAAACCATGGCAGTTTTCATTAATGAACTTTACATTAATGTTTCATTAATGAACCATTACATGAAACGATGGCAATTTTCATTAGTGAACCATTACATGAAACCTTGGCAATTTTCATTTATGAACCATTACATGAAACCATGATTTTTATTTATGAACAATTGCATGAAACCATGGCAGTTTTCATTAATGAACTTTACATTAATGTTTCATTACATGAACCATTACATGAAACCATGGCAATTTTCATATTACATGAAACTATGGCAGTTTTCATTAATGAACATTGCACTAATGTTTCATTAGATGAACCATTACATGAAACCATGGCAATTTTCATTTATGAAGCATTACATGAAACCATGACAGTTTCATTAGTGAACTTTAGATTGATGTTTCATTAGATGAACCATTACATGAAACCATGGTAGTTTTCATTAATGAACTTTACATTAATGTTTCATTAATGAAACATTGCATGAAATCCATGACAGTTTCATTAATGAACTTTACATTGATGTTTCATTAATGAAACATTACATGAAACCACTTCAGTTTTCATTAATGAACCCTTGCATTAATGTTTCATTGATGAACCATTACATGAAACCATGACAATTTTCATATATGAACCATCACATGAAACCATGGTAGTTTTCATTAATGAACTTTACATTAATGTTTCATTAATGAAACATTACATGAAACCATGGCAGTTTTCATTAATGAAAGTTACATTAATGTTTCATTAATTGAAACCATGTCAGTTTTCATTAATGAACCCTTGCATTAATGTTTCATTGATGAAACATTACATGAAACCATGGCAATTTTCATTAATGAACTTTACATTGATGTTTCATTAATGAACCATTACATGAAATCATGGCAGTTTTCACTAACAAACTTTACATTAATGTTTCATTAATGAAACATTGCATGAAACCATGACAATTTTCATTGATGAACCATTACATGAAACCATGGCAGTTTTCATTAATGAACTTTGCATTAATGTTTTGAAACCATGACAGTTTCATTAGTGAACTTTACATTGATGTTTCATTAATGAAGCATTACATGAAACCATGGCAGTTTTCATTAATGAGCTTTACATTAATGTTTCATTAATGAAACATTACATGAAACCATGACAATTTTCATTTATGAACCATTACATGGAACCTTGGCAATTTTCATTTATGAACCATTACATGAAACCATGACGATTTTTATTTATGAACAATTGCATGAAACCATGGCAGTTTTCATTAATTAATTGTACATTAATGTTTCATTACATGAACCATTACATGAAACCATGGCAATTTTCATCTGTGTACCATTACATGAAACTATGGCAGTTTTCATTAATGAACATTGCACTAATGTTTCATTAGATGAACCATTACATGAAACCATGGCAATTTTCATTTATGAAGCATTACATGAAACCATGACAGTTTCATTAGTGAACTTTAGATTGATGTTTCATTAGATGAACCATTACGTGAAACCATGGTAGTTTTCATTAATGAACTTTACATTAATGTTTCATTAATGAAACATTGCATGAAATCCATGACAGTTTCATTAATGAACTTTACATTGATGTTTCATTAATGAAACATTACATGAAACCACTTCAGTTTTCATTAATGAACCCTTGCATTAATGTTTCATTGATGAACCATTACATGAAACCATGACAATTTTCATATATGAACCATCACATGAAACCATGGTAGTTTTCATTAATGACTTTACATTAATGTTTCATTAATGAAACATTACATGAAACCATGGCAGTTTTCATTAATGAAAGTTACATTAATGTTTCATTAATTGAAACCATGTCAGTTTTCATTAATGAACCCTTGCATTAATGTTTCATTGATGAAACATTACATGAAACCATGGCAATTTTCATTAATGAACTTTACATTGATGTTTCATTAATGAACCATTACATGAAATCATGGCAGTTTTCACTAACAAACTTTACATTAATGTTTCATTAATGAAACATTGCATGAAACCATGACAATTTTCATTGATGAACCATTACATGAAACCATGGCAGTTTTCATTAATGAACTTTGCATTAATGTTTTGAAACCATGACAGTTTCATTAGTGAACTTAACATTGATGTTTCATTAATGAAGCATTACATGAAACCATGGCAGTTTTCATTAATGAGCTTTACATTAATGTTTCATTAATGAAACATTACATGAAACCATGACAATTTTCATTTATGAACCATTACATGGAACCTTGGCAATTTTCATTTATGAACCATTACATGAAACCATGACGATTTTTATTTATGAACAATTGCATGAAACCATGGCAGTTTTCATTAATTAATTGTACATTAATGTTTCATTACATGAACCATTACATGAAACCATGGCAATTTTCATCTGTGTACGATTACATGAAACTATGGCAGTTTTCATTAATGAACATTGCACTAATGTTTCATCAATGAAACATTACATGAAACCGTGGTAGTTTTCATTGATGAAAGTTACATTGATGTTTCATTAATGAAACATTACATGAAACCATGGCAGTTTTCATTAATGAGCTTTGCATTAATGTTTCATTAATGAAACATTACATGAAACCATGGCAGTTTTCATTAATGAAAGTTACATTAATGTTTCATTAATTGAAACCATGTCAGTTTTCATTAATGAACCCTTGCATTAATGTTTCATTGATGAAACATTACATGAAACCATGGCAATTTTCATTATTGAACTTTACATTGATGTTTCATTAATGAACCATTACATGAAATCATGGCAGTTTTCACTAACAAACTTTACATTAATGTTTCATTAATGAAACATTGCATGAAACCATGACAATTTTCATTGATGAACCATTACATGAAACCATGGGAATTTTCATTTATGAACTTTACATTAATGTTTCATTAATTAACAATTACATGAAACCATGGCAGTTTTCATTAATGAACTTTGCATTAATGTTTTGAAACCATGACAGTTTCATTAGTGAACTTTACATTGATGTTTCATTAATGAACCATTACATGAAACCATGGCAATTTTCATTAATGAGCTTTACATTAATGTTTCATTAATGAAACATTACATGAAACCATGACAATTTTCATTTATGAACCATTACATGGAACCTTGGCAATTTTCATTTATGAACCATTACATGAAACCATGACAATTTTTATTTATGAACAATTGCATGAAACCATGGCAGTTTTCATTAATTAATTGTACATTAATGTTTCATTACATGAACCATTACATGAAACCATGGCAATTTTCATCTGTGTACCATTACATGAAACTATGGCAGTTTTCATTAATGAACATTGCACTAATGTTTCATCTATGAAACATTACATGAAACCGTGGTAGTTTTCATTGATGAAAGTTACATTGATGTTTCATTAATGAAACATTACATGAAACCATGGCAGTTTTCATTAATGAACTTTGCATTAATGTTTCATTAATGAACCATTACATCAAACCATGGCAATTTTCATTGATGAACCATTACATGAAACCATGTTAGTTTTCATTAATGAACTTTACATTAATGTGTCATTAATGAAAAAACACATGAAACCATGACAGTTTCATTAGTAAACTTTACATTTATGTTTCATTAATGAACCATTACATGAAACCATGGCAGTTTTCATTAATGAAAGTTACATTGATGTTTCATTAATGAACCATTACAACAACCATGACAAGTTTCATTTATGAACCATGACATGAAACCATGGCAGTTTTCATTAATGAAGTTTACATTGATGTTTCATTAATGAACCATTACATGAAGCTATGGCAGCTTTTATAGATGAAAGTTACATTGATGTTTCATTGATTAACCATTGCATGAAACCATGGCAATTTTCATTAATGAACATTGCGTTAATGTTTCATTAATGAACCATTACATGAAACCATGGCAGTTTTCATTTATGAACCATTACATGGAACCTTGGCAATTTTCATTTATGAACCATTACATGAAACCATGACAATTTTCATTTATGAACCATTACATGGAACCTTGGCAATTTTCATTTATGAACCATTACATGAAACCATGACAATTTTTATTTATGAACAATTGCATGAAACCATGGCAGTTTTCATTAATTAATTGTACATTAATGTTTCATTACATGAACCATTACATGAAACCATGGCAATTTTCATCTGTGTACCATTACATGAAACTATGGCAGTTTTCATTAATGAACATTGCACTAATGTTTCATCAATGAAACATTACATGAAACCGTGGTAGTTTTCATTGATGAAAGTTACATTGATGTTTCATTAATGAAACATTACATCAAACCATGGCAGTTTTCATTAATGAACTTTGCATTAATTTTTCATTAATGAACCATTACATCAAACCATGGCAATTTTCATTGATGAACCATTACATGAAACCATGTTAGTTTTCATTAATGAACTTTACATTAATGTGTCATTAATGAAAAAACACATGAAACCATGTCAGTTTTCATTAATGAAAGTTACATTGATGTTTCATTAATGAACCATGACATGAAACCATGGCAGTTTTCATTAATGAAGTTTACATTCATGTTTTATTAATGAACCATTACATGAAGCTATGGCAGCTTTCATAGATGAAAGTTACATTGATGTTTCATTGATTAACCATTGCATGAAACCATGGCAATTTTTATTAATGAACATTGCGTTAATGTTTCATTAATGAACCATTACATGAAACCATGGCAGTTTTCATTAATGAACTTTACGTTAATGTTTCATTAATGAAACATTACATGAAGCCATGGTGGTTTTTACTAATGAACCTTACATTAATGTTTCATTAGATGAACCATTACATGAAACCATAGTAATTTTGATTTTTGAAGCATTACATGAAACCATGGTGGTTTTCATTAATGAAAGTTACATGTTTCATTAATGAAACATTGCATGAAACCATGACAGTTTCATTAGTGAACTTTACATTGATGTTTCATTAATGAACCATTGCATGAAACCATGGCAGTTTTTATTAATGAACCTTGCATCAATGTTTCATTAATGAAACATTACATGAAACCATGGCAGTTTTCAGTAATGAACTTAAGATCAATGTTTCATTAATGAAACATTGCATGAAGCCATGGTAGTTTTCATTAATGAACCTTAATTGATGTTTCATTAGATGAACCATTACATGAAACCATGGCAGTTTTCATTAATAACTGTACATTAATGTTACATTAATGAAACATTACATGAAACCATGACAGTTTTCATTAATGAACTTTACATTAATGTTTCATTAGATGAACCATAACATGAAACGATGGCAGTTTTCATTAATGAAAGTTACATTGATGTTTCATTAATGAAACATTACATGAAACCATGTTAGTTTTCATGAATGAAAGTTACATTAATGTTTCATTAGATGAACCATTACATGAAACCATGGCAATTTTGATTTATGAACCATTACATGAAGCCATGGCAGTTTTCATTAATGAAAGTTGCATTGACGTTTCATTAATGAACCATTGCATGAAACCATGGCAGTTTTCATTAATGAACTTTACATTAATGTTTCATTAGATGAACCATTTCATGAAACCATGGCAGTTTTCATTAATGAAGTTTACATTAATGTTTCATTAATGAAACATTACATGAAACCATGACAGTTTTCATTAATGAACTTTACATTAATGTTTGATTAATGAACGATTGCATGAAACCATGGCAGTTTTCATTAATGAAAGTTACATTGATGTTTCATTAATGAACCATTACATGAAACTATGGCAGTTTTCATTAATGAAACATTACATGAAACCATAGCAGTTTTCATTAATGTTTCATTAGATGAACCATTACATGAAACCATGGCAATTTTCATTTATGAACCATTACATGAAACCATGGTAGTTTTGATGATTGAAAGTTACATTAATGTTTCATTAATGAACCATTGCCTGAAACCATGGCAGTTTTCATTAATGAACTGTATATTAATGTTTCATTAATGAACCATTACATGGGACCATGGTAGTTTTCATTAATGAAGGTTACATTGATGTTTCATTAATGAACCATTACATGAAACCATGATAGTTTCATTAGTGAACTTTACATTAATGCTTCATTAATGAACCATTACATGAAACCATGGCGGTTTTCATTAATGAACTGTACATTAATGTTTCATTAGATGAAACAGTGCATGAAACCATGGCAGTTTTCATTAATGAACTGTAGATCAATGTTTCATTAGATGAACCATTAGTATTTTCATTAATGCTTTATCATGAAATGCTGAAATTTCATTAGTCATTAATGAAACATTACATGTTCATTAGATGAAACATTAATGAATTGCAAAATTATTTTCGTACGGGGAGGTCATTTAGATCTGTGGGTTAGAGACCCCAGACTGTGCGCGCTTGTTTCAGGCAAGCATGCATCCTCACACGCTCGTTTACAATAAGATTAAAGACGGATATTACCCGTCGCCCGTGCATTGCGTTGACAATTACAGACAGGTAATACCGTCGGCCGCGGCGAAGCATTTAACTAGCATGGCGTGTGTGATGTCTAATATTTGAGCACAATATAGAACTCAGTTTCCTCAGATATTGAGTATGTGCGATATTTTTTAGTCGTCAATTTATGCTATGCGACATGGATTAACATTTGTTTGTGTAGCATGGCGGATGATGCTTTACTTTGAACTTTGTTTATAATATAATTTTCTTTTCTATTAATATAGAGGATATCCCACAGTGAACCCCAACGTCACTTTCTGATAAATTCCTTATTCTCTCACTGATCAGTTTTTGAAATGGCAATTAGCGACCCAATTATGACTTTCTGCAAGTTATTTATTACTCAAAAGAACACATTTGCTAACACTAGTAACACTAGCACCACTATGACAATTTATTTTCTACTTACTCACCATTTGCCGGAACACAATCTAGCTCTTCGGTCGTCAGCGCAAGAGCATGTCCCTAGGCAATCGCTTGTCAATCGGGTGAAAAGCGGTACAAGGTTTGTTTTGCAGTTCATCCAAATGTATAGGATGACTTCAATGCACCATTTCCCAAACGTGTCCAAGCGAAAATAAAATCACGATGCATAAAATGTGGTAATATCGGAGGCCATTCCATGAGCTGTCATGACGGTCAATCCATGATTTAGGAAGATAATTGTTTAAATAATTTGCGACCGGTCGGTAGTAGTGCGCTGGCACTGCATCCTGCATGAAGATTCTCCTATCTTCAGTGACACTCGGTATCGCTGTCTTCAGCATGGAAAGGATGTTTTTGCCATTCATTGTCGGCTTCTCGAAAGAAAAATGGCTCAATTGTGCTTCATAAGCAAATGCCTGCCCAAGCTTTTAGACTGCGTTGATCCATGTATTTTGTGTGAAGATATTTGTTGTGACCTGCAGAAGCAGTCTTCCAAACATCGAACAGCTGAACAGCAATTCCCAGTAGTTTCATGAAAATTCTTCACTATGACGAGATCTTTTGTCGTGTAACGCCATGGCATGATTAACAGAAAATTACAGAGCTGCACGAGAATAGTGCCCTTTAATTTTGAATGTTAACTCTTGAACGAAATGAGGGTTATTTTTGAAACAGTTAAGTGATGTTCGTGCTGATTTTGCGTTGGGGAGGGTAGGAGTCTCAGTAGTACATTCTGTCTAGTCTTCAAAAGCATTTCTTTTGAAAACAGTAGTTTTTCGAGTCATTAATTCTAGTGCACCTGGTTGAAACTGATGATTGAAAAAGCATCAGTAGCAATGTAATTATAATGCCATTTATTTGCTTGCTGAGTGTGAGGTGAGGATTCATTAACATCTGTATTGCACATACCCAACTTCTGTCTGAACGCTTTCAAAACTTATCGGATTATGTAATATCGAATGATAGTAATTTTTTACTTTAAGGGGGCCCACGGCTACGCATTTTAGGGGGACTCTATTCCGATTTGACTTTTCGGTTTTTATTTTTGATAAGAGTAGCAGCCCTGATGTGCACACCATGACATCAGTTCATCAAAGTCCCCTTGTGATGACGAATGTATATTGCCTCTAGCGAGCGCCTATTCTGAGCATTGCTATAGCAATTTAAATAAATTTGTTTTAATGAAGAATCAGGAAGCATTCCTGGGATGAGTATGCAGCGAATAAGTAGTGGCAAAAACACCTTAACACAATAGAAAAATGAAGTACTCTCTCTCTCTCACACACACACACGCACACAGCATATCGGACAGGCCATAAACAAACAAATGTGTTGACTACTGCTATGCACTTATGCTGGCTAAATAAAGGCAATGGCGATCTATTTTTCAAGCACCTCTTCAGGGTGGCGATCTATTGCAGGTTTTACGGCATGTGCAAATTAATCAATGCTATATATATAGTACATATATTTGCGAATAATTTCACCCAAAATAATTGTGCTATGTTTTCAGCACTTCAGGACTGATCACATGAGTTGCTTCACACTTTGCATTTCGTGGTCCATTCTGCACCATGGTCTGAGCAATGATCAGGAAAGGCGCTCGTTGAAGGCAATGTCTTTTCGTTGTCACAGGGGGACTTTGATGATCGGATGTCAAGGTGTGCACATTGACTTTGAGGTTTTAGAACTTTAATTTAATTCTTTCCATAAATCTTCTTTAATTTCCATGTAACCTTGGGAAAACTGTAAGGCGAAATATTGGTTAAACCCTTATTTAATGCATTTAAATATCCGCTGAAATTATTTGCCTTTTTTCACTATTCTTCCGGATACGTGGACATACTTTTTTTATAATGAATTCAGAGGGCGAGATGAAGATGAGTCGTGACTAATGAATATGGCGGATGAAATGGCTGCGACTCATGCTCATTCTGGATTATGTGGAGAGTTACGAATACCGAAAAAGAAAGAGGAATTTTGTAGATGGTGTCGGTCACGAAAACTGTATCGTATGAAGTAGGACTTAAAGGGAGGTTCTTTTGTGTGCTGAAAGCAGACATCATTACTTCTCAGAGTAAAGCATTTTTGCGTCATTTTCAGCCCCTTCGTTCTTATCGCCCCTTAAGATTTTCGATTATTTTGTTTGGCTTGGTCAACTACTATGCATATATTCCCTATATCGTCAACAACGTCGGATGTGCTGTTTTGATATCTTGCAGTAAAAACAATGAAACTAAGAATAAATGCAATGTCAACAGTCTTCTCATGAATATGTTTTATTCGCGCACATGAAAGGAACTCTTGTATATTTAAAAGAACTGCATAATGGGCCTCAATCAGTTAATCTGCACGAACAGTCATTCATTTATCTTTCTTCATCCTCACCGGCAGTCATTAATATTTCATTTGGAACATCAGATGCTTTGGTATTGAAATTCAAAATACTAGCACTGTTTCATCGATTGAAAACCTTAGACAGCTGTGCATTAGCCTGTGTGCCAAAAGGGCTCAACATGTGATATGATTTCAGCATTTACATTTATATGTAGGCTTGTGTCGATGCGAGCAAACAGAATATGTTTCTTAGTGAAAAACGTGTTGGTTTCAACATTTTTAGTTAGTTTCTTCTATTTTTTAGCCATTTCTAAAGCACAATAAGTTAAGTTGTTCGCACTGACGGCTGGCTGTTGCTGTTATTAGTAGTACGAATGTTTCCATCTCACAGCATGGAACAAAGAATTCAAGCAAGAAGTCTCCCTGACACTCAATCACAAAACTATCAGGGGAAACAGCAACCCTAAAATTCTCGGCATAGAACTTGATTGGAACCTGACCTTGAGACAGCATTCGGAAGCAATTGAAAACGGATACAAAATATACTAAGAGCACTAAGAAGTGTTTGCAACAATAGGTGGGGATGTAGAAACCAAGATCCTAGAGCTCTCTACCTTGGCCAGGATTAGCCTGCCAATAGCATTACTGGCAATCTCAAAAACACACCAACGCAAGTCCTAAATCAAGAAATTGGTCTGATGCCATTCACTAGCACTAGAAATGCAAAAGCACATAAATGCGTGATTGCCAAAGAGCAGCAGAGACAGAATGACAACAATGGAGAATAAGAGCGTAAGAGAATCAGAAGAAGGTTTACTTAAGAAAATACCGACAGGGGAAGTCATGCCATTTGATTACCATCAGAACAAGACCATGGAAAACAGTGCAAAAGATAGAAAACCGTCAGAGATTGATAGAAACTGCATCAAAATCAGCAACGAGGATGTAGTCATATGGACAAATGGCTCAGTGCAGGAAGGGCAAACAAATGGAGGGAATGGAGAATTTATTGAAATGAAAAATGCAAATGAACAGATTACTACAGAGAAAAGGCGCCAGGCGGAAAGTACTGTTCCACCTTCTCTGCTGAAATGACAGCAATCAAAATCTCAACCGATAAAATTGCGGAAAGACGCAATGAACACCAACAAGTAGTGATACGAATGGACAGTCAAAGTGCAATCTTACAGATCGTTCGAGGACCGCAGTAACATCGCGATCAAATCGAAGATCAAATAGGGCAGAACATATATGGGACATAAATAAACGATTAATAACCCAGATATCACCATTCAGTGGGTACCATCTCACGTAGGAACATTCGGTAATGAAGAAGCAGACGTTAAAATGTTCACTTCTCGTATCCGGATCCATCGTGGACAAAAAATCAAAAGAAAGCTCTCCTGCATATACTTTTTGGGAAAACTATAACTGTTTCAGCACAATATATAAATTTGCGTGCCACATTTGTTGCAAATGATATATTGGTGAATCGGCGAGATATATTAGTACGAGAATCAGAGAACATTAATTTAAGACGTCACATTCGGTGCGTGCTCATTTTTTGGAAGAGCACTTTATCAGTACACCAATATGTTGTATGAGAAATTATCCATAAGCATTTTACTGACTGACTGGAACAGGAGGCATATGCGACTGACTGGAAAAGTATGCAGACTGATGAATTATTGTAAAGGACGTTAACTTGCCTTCGCTTATTTTTAGAGATTGGAAAGAGCCAAGTAAATTGGCATCAGGCATCAGGCCTGATGATGCCTACGGATAGTAGGAGAAATATATCGCACTAATTAGCAATTACTGATAAATTCTACCAATTTACTTGGCTCTTTCTAATCTCTAAAAACAAAATGACTAGCCAAGGAATATTCCCTGTTTACCGTTGCTTGATTGATGTTGGTGATTTTATGCTTCTCATGTTCTACTTCGTGGTTTTGTTCAGTAGTGTTTTATATCAAGTATTTTATATCTTGTATTTTAATATTTATTCTTCTCTATAATGACATTATGTCATCGATTGCATTAGCTATGTGAATTTTATTCAACCTTAGATCTTAAACCATGTCTCCGTGCCAAAATGCGTGATCAAGCCTTAGAGCGAAATGTCAGTGTGAACCTAATGCACGTAAACTATCCGCAGAAAAGTTTTCTTTTGATTTTTAATCACAGAAGCAGTCTTCCAATTGAAAAAAGCGGCAGAAGAAAAGCAGTGTGCCACTAGTGTCAACATCGAATCGGAAAACTAGAAACCTGCTGCTTCCTAGACTGGAGTAGAAGACTGCAGAATAATATCATATCCCCAGACCCGTGATTGCTTTTTAAATTCTTTAAATTTTTTGAATTCTTCAATTCCTCAGATATTGACAAGCTAAGATGAATTCCTGAAATTTGAAATATTTTATTCTTTTTATATTTTGATTTTCTTGGCGATTCTGTAGAATTCCTCTTTAAGATGTTAATATAAAATACTAAATGAATCAAATGATCCAATGCCTCCGGCTTTCACGAGGTCGAGATGATATCCCAATGCGCCTTGCTCTTGGTACCACCATGAAAAATGGCTTGCCGGCTGGGAATCGAACCCAGTCTTCGAATTGCTAACGCGGCATGAAGATCATCAAGACCAGCGAAGCACACCCTCCATGATCGTGTCAAGAGCAAGTAAAGCTTTCAGCGCGCATTATGACGTTACCTTGCTGGTTTGTATATAACGATAGCAACCGCTTCCAAAAAAACAAACCAGGAAGGTAACGTCATAATGCGCGCTGAAAGCTTTACTTGCTCTTGACACGATCATGGAGGGTGTGCGTCGCTGGTCTTGGTGATCTTCATGCCGCGTTAGCAATTCGAAGACTGGGTTCGATTCCCAGCCGGCAAGCCATTTTTCATGGTGGTACCAAGAGCAAGGCGCATTGGAGTATCATCTCGACCTCGTGAAAGCCGGAGGCATTGAATCATTAGATCGATTGTCCGAGGTCGTCTGGAAGCGGTTGCTATTGCTAAATGAATCAGTTTTGCCTGTCTCCTTCGTTCTCATCCTGTATTATTCGTGATTTCAACGTGTCAGCTTACCTGCAGGTCAGTTTATTTATTCACATTTTCGCTCAGCTGTGGTTCATTCAAAGGAATTTGTAACATATTTCTTCGCTCACATACTTGAGTGAAGTTGACTGTTACCAAATAAGCCTCAGTGTTTACTAATGAGATTCACTATTGATATTTATATCGAGTTCTTGAGGTCAGTGGCAGGGTGCCCGCGAGTCTGGAAAATAAGGTGGTCTGGAAAAAGTCCGGAAAAGTATGATTTTTAAGAAAATATCTGGAAAGTCTGGGTAGTCTGGCAAAATATCCAAGTATGATAAAATGTACTGCAGCAGCTGATGATGCTCCTTTTTTGTCCAGTTTATCTCAATGAATGCACAGATTGCGATTGGAATAAAGTGAGTGAAGCTTTAATACATCGAGAATAATGAAAGAACCATAGAAACTAAAACTCGACGTAGACAAAATCGCAATTGGGAAAGCATTTTCGTAAGCAGAGTCATATTTTCAATGAAGACGACATAATGAGGGAGACAATAAGCGCAACTTGATTAAGGAAACTATCTGGTCAATGACTAGGGTAAGCGACTGTAATGTCTTATTGTCTATTCCTTTTCATTAATTCTTACTTTTTCTTCCTCGTTTTACGTTTTACGTCGTTTTCCGGTTCCGGGGCTGGTCGAAGTTGCGATGACCCATTTCCATTTTGAACGATCTAGAGCAATGTCTTCCGAGACCTCCAGAGACTGTCTTCCTGGATGCAGGCTTTCCAAATCATCGTAGGTCTTCCAGGTGTTCGGCGACCATCGACCGACAAGTGGCACACTTCACTGATGATGTCATCCGTGGCCTTTTCACATGTCCAAACCAGTGTAGACGTCCTTTTCGTAGGCGAAATGGAAGTTCGGGCAAGCCACATCGTCTCGCTGCTTCCTTGCTTGAAACTTTATCTTTCATCCTGACCTTTGCCATGTACCTCATCATTCTTCTGTCAGCACTTTTCAGAAGCACGACGAGCTTTAGGCTGAGTGGTCACCTTTCCGCGCCATAGATGAGGACCGATCTTATACACAACTCACACACATGACTCTACACTTCAATGGAATCCCTTCGTTGGTAAGAAGACTGGCCAATTCTCTCCACTTCGTCCACGAAGCCGCGATGCGAGTCCGAACCGCTCCTTCTGCACCTGCCTCAGAGTCCACGACATCTCCGAGGTAACAAAATTCTTGAACCTCTTGTAGGGTGATCCCATTCACTTTGAGTGAATCATCATCAGGCGAGCTGGAAGCATCGGTGCACTTCGGACAGCGGAGGTTCATTATTCCTTGAAATGATCGCAATCGGGAGCACTTTTTGTGACACCACAATTTGAAGGAAACACAGAATACGAGTTTGCGCCGACTCCCTTACCGCAACAACTGCACGGCCACTTTCCAGACTTGGTGCGTTCTTTATTCTTCCCAGTTACCATGACCTTGGATTTCGTTCCGTTGATCTTCAAACTACAGCGCTCTAAACCATCCTTCCACCTTGAGAACATTTTAATAGCTTCTTGCTTGGAGATAGCCGTTAAAACTAGATCATCAGCATACAGCAGCTTCCATGGCCCAGATCCTCTACACTCTTTGCACGCTCTCTGACCCTTGGTGTACCCCCATGCCAACGTTCAGTTCCTCGTTCTGTCGGTAGACTCTGTCATTGCCTCTCTGAATGCCGAATGCAGTCCAGCTGTTCTTTCTTAGAATTATTTTCTGCCTTAGGTAAATAACCAAGTTTTTTGGTGAATTAGGATAAATTTGGGTCATCTATGGGTCTGGAATTCTTTTCATGAGTCGAAATTATCCTCCGAAAATGCGCGCGGGCACCCTGAATAGGGATTCTTCTCAACGATTTCTTGATTCCTTTCCGAGTCCAGAAGCCACTGATTCATTCGATGCATTCTGCTATCAACTCTTTAATACCCAAATATAACCGAAGTTTCATGAAGGCCGAATTGGTTGATTAATGTGAAAAAGTTTATCTAAGTTGTTTATCGAGCCAGATGTTTTCAAGCAATCGTCTTTTTTCGATTTTCTGGTAATCTTGCAAAAATTTTGCTGGAGTCTAGGTATCCTCATTTCAACGCTCGAAAACCTCCGTTGTGGATATTTTTTCTTTCTACTCGGCGTTGGCCTATCATTTGACCAAAAAAACTTCAACTGGATACTTCATTACTCTGTTATATTCAAATAATGCATCCAAATAATCAGTTTTGGTCAAAATCTCGTCATATATCTCTTCTAAGGTTTGTATAATCCTTGACCCATGTAATAAATCCATCCGAAATTGATGCTCACAAAGATGACTGTTGGCTAACTAAATCTCTCATGATTCTCCCCCATGGTAATGCTGATCCTGAAAGAGGTTTTCGGTGAGAAAAAGTTATTGACAACTGACAGATGTTCATCATCATCATCGACAATAAAAGGATATAGAGCAACTAAAGACGCGTTGAAGTTTAGAAAAGATGATCTTTCGTCGGTTTCAATCAAAAGTCAAATGCGTGATGAGGAAAAAGTGAAAATAACTGCGTTGTTTAAGATGGAAGAGGACAAGTCTAGAAAGGTACGTCAGACCGATAGGAACGTGGATCACTATCTTCTCAAATTCAATCGGCAAACAAAATGTTTCTGGAAACATCGTCGAGAACATGACAAATCTATTGAAAGAGCTTCCCGCCGTGTGTGCAACTCTTGAAGGGTTATAAAGTGATTAGAGAGAAACAACTTTGAATTTCAAAGTTTTCCTTAACTTTGAATATTCGCTTTTTTTCCGGTTTCATATTAGATTTTTTGATCTTCTTTTCAAATCAATGATATTATCATGTGTTCAATGGCAGGCTATTCATGCACGAATGAGAACTAGGAAATGAAGGGTGTTTTTACTAATGTCCTACTAAAATAAATTTGATTCAATCAACTTTGTTGACCCATCTGGTTATATTGTTTCTTCAAAAAATCTGAAAATCACCCGTGACCGATACTGGTGTCCAAAGTCAGCTGATTTTTTTGAAATAAAGCAAAAAAATTTATTACATTTAGAAGTGATCGTCAGCGTTGCATTTCTGAATTAACACAAGCTGATTGTGGGTAAATGAACTTCTTTGAATTATTGGCATAAAGCCAAATTTCATTACTCTCTGATTGAAGTACATGATATCTTCAGTCAAGTTTCCCGTCAATGGTGCGCATTAAAATGTAAAAGATGTTTCATTACTTTGTCTGGTTCTCGAGGGTTTATCTCTTCATTAACCTTTCATGCATGAAAGGTCCTGAGACAAAATTAATGCGGGAATCAATAGAATTCATTGGAATGCTCCAACTAGGCTCCGTTTTCTTTTCTCAAATTTTTCCAAAGAATCCTCAAATTTATTGGAGACCGCTTCATAGGTAATTGTACAAAAAATCAACAAATTCTCAAATGTATTTTTTTGGGTGAGGTCCTGGTTCAATTTTAATAAACGGTATGCCATATGTAGCCTTATGTTCCATAGATTATTTCGGTATATATTTTGCTTTTTCTTAAGTGATCAGTTGTGAGCAGTAGACCTCATGAAAGAAAATTGAGCGTTTTCTTTGATGCTGGATTTCAACTTGAAGACCCAAATTGATTGGATTCAACTTGAAGCAGAATTCTTCAATGAAAATTTACCGACAGAAAAAACTACCAATCAGGTTTTTCATGATGTAAGGTTTTAAAAATTCGATGAATGTTCAAAAAGATACAGCACTAATAACGTTTACCGAAAAATTGTTGCAAAACACATTTAGCACACATCTACCACGATTTTTTCATTACCGAGGATGAAACTTTATACCATGTAAAATGTTGATCTGAGTACTTTAGATTGGTAGAGCGTTTAGGTTGTGCCTGGTAAGCTGCAGTCAGTACACTTAAAAATATGAATTTTGGTCGGTTACAATTTACAACCGAAACTACGCAGTTTTTATGAATAGATATATACCATAGAATCATGATCGTGTTAAGCATTCAGATGATACGATTTTCATCGAATTTCGGCGAATTTTGGTGCAATTTCACTCAATTTACACCTTTACCTGATTTTGCGCACCTTTCGCGTTGAACATTATTTTTAACGGTCAATTTTGCACAACTTAATAACTTTTGATGTATCAAAGCCGAAATTGTCAAGTTAGGGCTTAAAAGAGTTGCTGGTGTTACCAACTATAAGAATATGTAAGTTTTATCAAGATCAGTCCATCCGTTCAGTGGCAAACTTGCAATGTTTCCATTCCCAGTCATTGGATGAGTCACCATTTCCCCCTATTGTTGTCAGAGGATTTCGAATCTCAGATATGCACGCTTGTCTGGTAATTGATCATTTGCGCATCCGGCTCCTTCCTCCACATCACATCAAATTACCAAATACACTACCAATTTCAATATACTAGATGCTATATAGCCAACACTCCAAGCAATTTTTGCAGAAATCCCGATCCAGGCAACCTTAAGCTATCAAGGTCCCTCTCTAGCTTGATTCACACCAAATTTCACCGCCATATCTATCGAACTCCGCCCTCCACACCACTTCAAGGCACCAAAGTATACCATCATTTTAATTATGCTAGATGTTTAATTGCCAAAAGTGTGGGAACTAGGAAGCTTTAGTTTTATTGGATAGAGATTTCTGCAAAAATGGCTGGTTGTTTAGGCTTTATGGCATCTGGCATATTAAAAATGGTGGAGTATTTAGCTCTTTGAAGTGGTGTGGAGGGCGAAGTTCGATAGCTATGGTGATGAAATTTGATGTGGAGAAAGTACGATTGGACGTGGATAGCTTAAGTTTGGCTGGATCGGGGTATCTGCATGGATGGCTCGGAGTTGTGGCTATGTTTACTTATTTTCCTTTGATCATGTTTGACAGTTTCGCAAATGATCAAATACCGATTGTCTGCACTTGTTGACAAAAATGCCATTTTCCTGTCGCCGTCGTTGCTGACGCTTGTGTCCGATAAATGAATTGACAAGACGAAGAGATTAAGCAGCTCATCAATGTCAGCAGACATGTCATCGAGCAGACGATGTAGGCTCTGTTGATCAGAGTGGTTAAAACAGAAATTTTCCATTGCATGGGGCATATGGCTCTGAAATTCAAGGTTAGACCGGTGTACGTGGGTTTTCTGTACACCTTAGTAGTTAGCGTGTTGGATGAAACGTCCAGGTCAATATCTAGAAAAGGTAGCACTTTACCTCCTACCTCTGTGGTGAATTTCATATTACTATGCCACTTGTTGATATAGTTGAAGAAGGATAAGTGGTCATCATCATCTTCAAAGATAGCCTATGATGATGACCACTTATCCTTCTTCAACTATATCAACAAGTGGCATAGTAATATGAAATTCACCACAGAGGTAGGAGGTAAAGTGCTACCTTTTCTAGATATTGACCTGGACGTTTCATCCAACACGCTAACTACTAAGGTGTACAGAAAACCCACGTACACCGGTCTAACCTTGAATTTCAGAGCCATATGCCCCATGCAATGGAAAATTTCTGTTTTAACCACTCTGATCAACAGAGCCTACATCATCTGCTCGTCATGGCAAACTTTCCATGATGAAATAGGGAAATTGACAAAAATTTTTCAAAGCAACGGATATCCGCTGTACTTGATACAAAAAGTGGTCAAACATTATCTGGACAAAAGATTCTGTGCTCCAAAAGAAAAAGATGAATCCCAATACCTCCATACTGTCAAAATTCCATTTTTTGGCATTCAATCGGTTTATTTTAAAAAGAAACTGCAATCACTATTCCGTAGAATAGATAAAGAATTTCCTATCCGTTGGGTTTTCACATGCAATAAACTAAAAAGTGGTTTCTCCAACAAAGATCATACTCCCAAAGTTCTTAGGTCTAATGTCATTTACCAATTCGCTTGTGAGGTGGACCGTCGCACTACCTACATAGGTAGAACTACAAGACACTTAAACTTAAGAATAAAAGAACATCGGGAAAAAATGTCCGCCATTTCTGACCAAAGGTTAAATTGCAGTTGCAGCTGTAAAGTTGACAATTTCAAAATTCTATCTCAAGCTCCCAACACTTATAACCTAAATATTTTGGAAGCCATGTACATAAAAAAACTCAACCCCACTTTGAATAAGCAAGTTAACCATGATGGTGCTTTTTTCAAATGTAAATTAATTTGAGTCTAGTTACTGTGTGTACCTTATTTAATTATTATCATGTACTTCAGCTTTTGAAATGATTTGTTGCTTATAATATGATTTAGATCTTTCCTATTGCCAACATTGTTTTCTATCAATGTTTCAATTGACTTCAAGAATTTCTGATTCACTGGATGTGCATGCATACTCAAAATTGAAGGTATATTGAGTGAGACTCATCTACTTCATATGATCTAGCTAGAAGTCACAATATCTAATCTATTCGTAGAGTATTTTCATTATTTCATAAGCACATCTATTTAATCATTCTTGTTTTAAGTTGTACAGGCTGTAATTAATCGCATGCCGTGAATATATTTTCCACGGCAAACAAATGAAAATGTTTGTCGATATATTGATCATATGGTAACCGAAAACTGACCAATCATAGGACGTCGTTGGTCAAATGAAAAATTCAAACCATTACCAATAGTTTTGCCGTTGTAAGTCGCGAACTCTCCTCCTTCATGCGGGGAAACATAAACGAATCGCATGCTATTCATCAATGGCCTTAATAAGAAAGTAAGTCTTCCTAGTTACGCCATTGCATATACTCGTCAAATGCCTTCACTGTCTTACAGAGTTTTGAACAAAGTAATAGCTTCAGCTATCTGTTAACAGTTCAGGCACATGACGGTATTCACCTGTCGAGATATTCGCATTTGCACACATATCTGTATAGCCAGTGAGCATACGGTTTAATGTTGAAGTAGAAAATTTCACAATACCTCCATTGAGTGGTCCCAATTATGGAAAAAAACATTCAGTGGCGGTGCCAACTTCACATCACCGCCATTGAGTAGTCGGGTTGGTTTTCCACCGGCAGTGGTGGAATTTTCGTGAAATAAACGAGTGGCACATCCTGGCACACTCCATCTAGATCGATTCTGACCGTTGGTTTGACTGGCACATTCCATTTTTCAAGATGGCGGTGCCAACTTCACATCACTGCCAGCGCATTGAGCTTTAGGGGGCTAATTTCTCCGCAAGTACGGCGTCTTAGGAGAAGAAAGTTGCTGGCACAATGTTTTTGATGGTCATCTCTCAGTTGTATTTGTCTCGCGTGTTTTATTTGCGTATTTTAAAAAAAGACTTCAGTGGCGGTGCTAACTTCACATCACCGCCATTTTGTGGCTTCGGGGACAAATTTCTCAGCAAGTACGGGGATTTAGGTGCTGAAACTTGCTGGCACAATGTTTTTGATGGTCTTCTATCTGTTGTGCGTGTTTCGTATGTTTTGATTGTGTATTTTGGAAAAAAAGTTTTAGTGGCGGTGCTAACTTCACATCACCGCCATGTCGAACTTTCGAGCAGCGATTTTTCATAAACTAGAGGGAATTCTTTCAAAATACTGGGTGGCACATGCTGGCACACTCCATCTAGATCGATTCTGACCGTTGGTTTGACTGGCACATTCCATTTTTCAAGATGGCGGTGCTGAGTGGCGGTGCTAACTTCACACACGTTCCAAAGCCCTCTTCGTAGAATAATATGTGGAAAACACTGTATAGAAGTATGTCCTCCATCTCTGAAGCACCACTGTGGAATGCTACATCTGAAATTCCTGAGCATAGTTATGCTTGAAGCTCACATTTTGCACAGACTTTTGCCACCCATTTCATCTATTGATAGATTTCTTTTACCCTTTCGACGGTCTAGACGACGGGAATCCCCATTCTTTGTGGAAATGTGCTCGATGCATGTATTCTCAGTTCAATGTTCTGTTCCTGCAGTACATGCCTAATGAATGTCTGGATATTACTGGTGTTTTTCGAATTTATTTTTCTCCGTGATTGATTTCTCTTTATGATTGATTCTTTGCATTTTTCAGGACTATCATGGCAAGCAAGCATTTACTCTGCTCTATCAAATTCATCTCTTGTTGTCACCTTTCTTTCACGGAATTATCTCAATTCTCGAATGTGTACGGAGGAATTCTCTATTGCTAGTAGTCAAAACTCAGTTCGTGAATATGACTCGCGCATGATTTCAGTCTTGATAGATGAGTTCGATGATGAGGAAGTTGATCCTATGTATAACAGCTGTCTTTGTTTGAGATCAATTTCTAATGATGAAAATAGCATTAACAAAGTTGTTAACTACATAGTCAATCTCCCACCGGATCCTGACAAACATGTGAGTATTCTATCAACTTCTGTTACAATCAAGAACATAATTATAGATAGAATATAAGACATTGCATCTAAAACAGCTTCCTATATCTTATTGAAATAGGAAATTATGTGATTTTTCTACTTAGTGCTTTACGTGATAGAGTCATGGCAGTGGATAAGTGAATATGCCGCTATTAGGGCGTTATGACAGATTGTTCTTCTTTATTCACATGCGAGTATATTTGAAACATGCGCACGACATACTCGCATTATCATATATAGAGTAGTGGCTGATTCTTAAATCATCATTCCGCGGGAATTTGTTCACTATTTGCAAATACAATTGTACATGTATAATTGCACAGTCATTCTATTTGAGTAATTGTTTGCATTTCACAGCAGTTTGTCAGTCAGTCATTCTAGCCAACTGTCTTCATGAACCAATAATGAATCTTCTTGATGCATGTGCTCCGAGAAAAGCTATCATGAATGATGGAAAGTTGATCTTTATCACCTAATAACTTGAAATTGCTGAAAATATAATCGTCTGGACTGCACTACGATCATATACATGTAGTTAAGACTATTGTCTTGACAGTTTCCAAGATTCAGGTGTCATAGCCTACGGAACTAATTGATATCCCATCGTAATGTAAATATATATGGCATGGCATTCATCTGCGGCTTTTCAGCTACCCCCCTCTCTTCGTGCAATTAGTATAAAAAAGGTTGGCTCAGGACAATCTCATCGTAGAAAATTATGGCTAGTATCAGATGAAACATCGTGAACAACTCATGAAGTACAATACTGCCAGCAATCTTGACTTAATGGCTTTCAGAAATCAAGGTTTACTACAAGGCTACCATTAACTAGCTAGCTTGCCTTAAAGGGCCCCATGGTCAACAAGATTAGTGAGAAGGGCCCTTCGACAACAGACCCCTTCAGCAACAAGCTTGGGTGGGAAGGCCAGGCCCACTTCGGCAACAATATTGCAAAAAATGGCCCCTTAGGCATCAATATTGATAAGGTCCCCAATGTCTACAAACTTTTTGAGCAGACCCCATTCGCCAACAGCATTGATTAGAAAGGCCCCGGCAATAAGATTGCATGGAAAGGGCCGCTTCAGCGACAATCTTGATAAGCATGCCCCTTCATCAGAAAGCTTGAAGAACAAGCCCCTTCAGCAGCAAACTTGTTCAGAAAGGCCTGTTCAGCAATAAGAATGTATGAGAAGGCCTCTTCAGCAACAAGCTTAGATGGGATGAGCCACTTCGGCAATGAGAATGGCCACTTAGGCTGTAATACTGATATATAGGTCCCCTATGGCAACAAACTTGATGAGCAGACCCCGTTCGCAAACAAGCTTGATGTGAAGGGCCCCTTCGACAACAGCAGTGATGAGAAACACCCAGGCATTAGGATTGCATGAGAAGGACGCCCTTCAACAACAAGCTTGATGAAAAGGTCCCTTTCTAATTTTTTAAATAAGTTTAATTAAGCAAGCTTGTTTCGTAAAACTGATTCGTAAAATATGATCGAAGGCTTGGCCTGTTGTCAGCATTGTGAAGGTAACTCGCTTGAAAGTAAGAAAGCCACTAAAGACCAAAGCAGAGGAAGGAGGCAGTAGTAGCACCCTTCTTATTAATGTCTTACTGTGGTAATGTTCTCTACTTCTGCTTTGATTTTTAATGTATTCCTTAGTAATCATTCAGGATGAATTATTCGAGAAATCGTTATTTATTTTATTTAGCACCTGTCTTTCCTCGCGAATTTTATGCTTTGTTTGACAATATGCTAGGATATTGATTTGACAATAACCATCCTTTATGTATGATCGTGGGGCTTCCATTTTATTAAAATATTTTCTCCGAGTATTTCAAGTATTTTCACTGTATCACTCGTCAATGATGAGTGATTAGTTATCATTATCTATTTCACTCTTTTACAGAATCAATTCCATTTGGACTACTGCTTTCGTAATGCAAGAAGGCTGTTTTTCAAGGAAAATTGGCAAGTTAATCCTAAATCAGAGCGTCTAGAAATAATAAAGGCGATCAAAGACAGTGATGAAAAAATTAAAAGCACTGCAAGAAGAATCGTAATTTGCTGTCATCCTCAGGAAATGACCACAGCGAACATCATTCGGAAAACAATCATGCAGATTTCAAAGGGCTCGGACTCTCAATGCATGAATGGACCAGAAGAAGAAGAAAAGCTTGCTCTCTCCGTCGACATCGTGTCGGAGGATTATCCCACGTCACATTCTCTCATTGATTCGGCAGATATCGTGCTGGCTATGCTGAGTGTTCCTTTTTGTACACAACCTTCTACCCTTTGTCTCCTACACATGATTTTATCAGTAGCTCGATCTTGCAATTGCCGATTTCAAGCCCTGGTTATGTCCCACATTCCCCGTCGTCCAAGTTACTTCCAGATGCTACCAATATTTTTTAATGTAGATGATGATGTAAGTATTTCGTGTACTTCAAATACTTGAAAATGTCTAAATCATGTATACAGCAAGCTAAAGAAATGCAACAGTGATACATTTTTGTATTTCTTTAACAAGCATCCACTTCTGCATAGACAGGGTTCCCGCGGCTTTTTGAACAAAAAATTCAAGGGTTTTCAAGGGCAAAATCAATGATTTTCAAGGGTATCGTAAATTTGAGATTTCTCATATATAAGTATTGAAATGCATTGTCCATGATTCAATAGATCATTTTTACATATCAAAATGAGTAGAAAATCAATTGAAATATGTGTTAAATACTTAAATATTCAGTTAAAGATCTATGAGGCGGCCAGAAGCCGCAGCGACAGATGTGTCATACTGGTTAGACGTCGTAGCCGACTTGACGGCAACAGTTAACAAACAGGACAATTATAGGTTAATGACGCAAAATGTGTTATCGCGTTGGTTGCCAACTTCGAACACAAATTACCTGCGGAATTTTATAACATATAGAGGCATTACATGTGTAATCCCTCCACGCAAATGAGAAAGCCATTTTGACTTAAGCAACAGTTAGTACATGTGAATGATTGTGAAAAAAATCTCTGTGGTTACAGCTTTTTAATAAACTCTAAAAAAATCTCAGATCATAACAATACAGTTCAGGATTAACAACTTTCATGAAAAAAATTGAAAAAAAAAGTTCTGATTAAATTCGCAACAACTTTGATGGATAACAAAATGCGTATGCGTAGATCAGATCAAATGAAAGCTTAGTAATCGTGAATGAATCAGACAGATTTAAGTTTATTGAGTTCGACGTTGATAGAAGAGAGCTCTTCCTTTTTCTCGCTGGCCCTTCGTCTCATAGCATTTGATTTCGGCTTTAACAACAGACGAAAATGCAGTAGCAGCATTGGATGACAGGAATGATGAATTTGAATCAACAGGTTTCTCAGAAGTTGCGTGTAATTGAGAGTGATCAGACATCGATGTTTCTTCGACCGGTGAATTGAAAATAGTTATGTAATCAGTGATCGGCTTGCTCTGCGACCCTTTTTTTACAAATGCAACGTGCTTTTTACTAGACATATGACTTAAAAGAGCAGATCTTCCCATGCGCTCGAGACTTAACGACTTAGCACAAAAGCTGCAATACGCCACTGTCGAACTATTACCTTTGCGCAACCAATCACTAAACTCTTTTTCTTTCGAGCACATGTCTTGGAAAGTGCATGAACCACCAGGCATATTCGAAAGTGACCTGAAATGTTGACAGATGTTATCAACAAACACCATTGGTAAATACAAATTAAAGAGATCAATTATATCAAAAATATTGAGACAATTTCGCCATGCCATCCATTTTTCTTCCACCGAACATCCTCCATGCATTATTTCATGACCCTTAAGCTCAAAGTAAAATACTGTTACTCCGTTAAACCACAGTTCGTCAAAAATTATCAAGATTCGTTCATTGTCATAAATTAAAGATAGATTTCTCCCTAAATACATGTAATATATTGAGCAAATTTCCTAATAATTCGATGAAACTGACAAAAATGTCACAAGCTCTGTGGTAATGTAACCTTCCCTAAGGGGACCAATTCAACCAGTCCACTCGCTGATCATAACCAGTAAATAACCAATAAATAATTTACGGAGAAATCTGCTTTTAATTTGTGACAGTTTTGTACATGACTTCATTATAAAAAGAAGACTTTATAAAATAACACTATATTAAATCACAAATTAAGTTACAAGTTTGCAGTGTCTTTGAAGTACAAATTTGAAACTTAGAAATTTCTGAAATCGACTTTTATAAAAAAAGTTGTTGCACAAAAGAGAAAGACAAAAGTAACAAGTAACTCAACATAAGCAAAAACAAACTTTATAGTCTTGTTTTCAATGTTTGTGTTCACTGTTCACAATCCCATCAGTTACTTCAACAATGTAACTGAAAATTTCTCGGCTATTGAGTTGTCATCAGCATTCATTTTTCATAGATTGGAATGCTCTACAAGCCAGAAGTCAACATCAATAACAATATAACCGACCTTTAATGCTGCAAACACCATCTGAAAACGATGAAGTGAGTAAACCGATTAAAGCAGCTAGCTCAAAATTCAAAATTAAGCTAGCATATTCAAAATTAAGTGATTTGTGTTACATGATATGTAGACCACATCAAAATTTTGACACGCAAAATATTGAAATTGATGACTTCATCAAAATTCAAGGGTTTTCAAGGGCAATTTCAAAATTCAAGGGTATTCATGGCCTTGAATTTGTCTTTTAAAAATTTAAGGGTTTTCAAGGGCCGCGGGAACCCTGATAGACGAGTACTAGCCGTAGAAGTGAGTAATTGTTCATCGCGTTGAGATGCATTTTTCGACTTTTTGTTTTCTAACAACCAACGATATTTTGATGATTAATTGTGCTGATAAATTTCTCTACTTGCTTGGTCTAAACCCACTTGTTTAGTGGAAACTCGTTACATCAGGTCAGGCGTTCTCTTCTGGCGAAGCTATCAGTTAGAATCTCTTCTGGCAACACTTACCATTTAAAATTGTGTTATAAAGACAAATTGTGTATTATATAACTAGCGACGTATTCAATCATATTCTGATTTCTCTATCACTTTTAACCAACCCGGGAGAAGTACCATGAACTCTGTCTTCCTTTGTAATGTATACTGTGCTTTTTAATGATTCAGATTACTTGTAAAATTGGTATTAAATCACTTTGACAGAAAACTACGTTGGAAGAATGAAGTTACAAAAAAATCTCCATCTCTTTTCAAGTGACTGAACATTATTTAAAGTTATTAAATTCCAAAATATAATTTTAACGACTAATAAATGAATGAGTATGACATCAGTTTGTGCATTTAGGCATATTACTTTATAAAATTTATACGAATTGAATATGAATAAAATAGTAGACGCATTTTATTTTCGATCTGGCGCATATTGGAATAAACACTTAGGTGTCAGCCTAGCTTAACCAATCTCTAAACATAAATCTCTAAACACCCCTGTCATTTTGATTTTAAAAAATCTTCAATCAAAGGATGAATGTATTTCACTTCAGATTTGGGGTAGTATTACAGGAGTGTCGACTCAGCCTGGGTACCCACTAGAAGTGAAATCTACGTCTTCAGTTTATGCGTGGAGACAACTTATGGTCCTAAACTTGCGTCAGCAATTAGCAATTCGATCCTGTATTGAATGGACTTTACATTTGCTCAAGTAAGTTACATTCTAGTTTATAGGATATTTGTGTCTAACAAGAGGTTTTCTTGCAGACATCCGATTGAGCAAAAGAAAACTCCAATGTTTTCAGCCGTTAATATTCATAATATTGGAATATTGAACAAATCACCGAAATTTGTTTTATTCGAGCCGAAGGTATGTCATTACTTTTTAAAGTCCATTAAAGCAATGTGATGCATTGGAAATTAACCCTTATCTTTCATCACCAAAGCCATGTATGCATGAAATATGTGGAGTATTCCGGGGAACATGGAAGAATGTTCCTCTCCTATTTTAGCTCTTTCGGCTACAGTGTGGTTTTAGCTGCCTAAATGTGTTTTCAATTTCAATTTCAAGAGAATTATATTTTAGTGGCATATAGTTACAGGACTGCAAGATCACTTTACAATGATAATGAAAGCATAGACTAGGAGAATGAAAGTTCATAAAAGTGATTCTTAACCTGTTTCTTGAACTTATAAATACTGTCAATTTGCCTGAGATGAGAAGAAAGACCATTCCAGGCACGTACTGCAGCAACGATAAAAGATCGACCTCCCAAGGTCGGTCAACGAATTCTGGGAACCAGAAAAAGTCGCTCATCAGAAGAGCGAAGTTGATATCCACGAGATATTGATGACACTTTTTGAAAATCCGAGACAAGGTAGATAGGCGCCTGTTGATGATAGCAGCAGAAGGCAAGAGTGCACAATCTATAGTCAATGCGCTTCTCAATTGGTAGCCATTTAAGATCTCTGAGCAGGGGAGTGATTGCACAATAACGAGAGGTACCATTCACCAAACGGCCCGCAGCATTCAGAACTGATTGCAACCGTCTGAGACGACAAGAGGGCAAGCCATATCCTATAGAGAGACAATAATCCAGACGTTGTATCACCAAGGAAGAGATCACATTCCTTAAAACTGAACGAGGTAATGACGCTTTGATGGACCGGATTTGTCTTAGCATCGAAAAACAGGCGGCAGCCCGTTTATTAATATGAACTTGATAAGATAGTTCAGAATCAATATGGACTCCTAAGCATCGAGCAGAGGAAACAGGAGATGTCCAAGAGGATCCAATTCGAATAGCGTTACCTGGTACCGACTGTCGTTGCCTGTTTGAATGGATCCAAAGTAATTCCGTCTTTTCCTGATTTAACAGCAGCTTATTCTAACCAAACCAATCAATGACGTCATTCAAACATTTAGACATTAGGGAAGTAAGGGACACAGTCGAAGACGGAAGACTGAAACCATGGATATGGGCATCATCAGCGTATAAATGTATGTACAAATTGTGCTTCTCAACTATTCTTGTGACGTCAGCTACGTACACAATGAACGGTGTCCAGTCAATTAGGCCCCAGAAGAAATGGTCGTTTAGGCCCCATGTTCTTATGTTATTTTAACTACAAGATTACAATCAAAACCAAGAAAATGTTATGATACATAGGAGCCATACATTACAGAAATATGCTTGGTTTTATCAAAGATGCCGCAGAATTGTCTGGGGAGTGGTATGTGGATTGTTCGAGAATGTCAAAAACACCGGTTCATGATGTTATTTTAACCACGGCGAGTTGCAGCGTGTATGAGGTATTAAAAGACTGCAAATTTTCTGAAACCACCAAAAATGTCAATAGTTTTACAAGAAATTGTAGTAGTTGTATTTAAATAGCAATAATTCAAAATTGGACATATTTCATTCACGTGATCATTATGTTATTTTTATCCTGCAAAAACATACAACAAACTTGGTATCATTGGATAGAGAATTGTTCACTCTAGCAGGAAATATCAACGCTTTTACAGAAAATGCTGACACAATGTCGGAAACTACTGATGTATTTTGTGCAAGGATGTTTCTGTCATAAATTCCTTTTAAATTTATGTTAGATTTTGTTTAAACGCTGCACACATTTCTAAACGTACCAGCTGGACGTGGAATTTTGTGGTCTGCCGCTATTAACGAAGCTATCAGCCTTTATCTACGCACACGGCATGTTTCAAGGCAGCAGGGAAAGTAAGTAGCTTTTATTTTATTGCAATGAATGCTCAGTCTTATTGCAGGAAGCTAGATCAGTGGAATCGGCTTGCAGACTGATGAACGGAGCTTATGATTGCTTGGCCTAGTTAGGAACAGCCCTATATAGATAACTAAAGAATAGAAGGGAGTGCTATGTGTAGGGCACTGTGTATATACAGCAGATGAATAATGAGCAATGAATAAGCAGATGTTGGTGGAATGGCTATAGCTACTGCATAGGTTGAGTCGGCATCTATTACACCGGCTATCTGGTGCAGCAATCTTCCATTTTTGTTGTCGTGTCTAGCTGCTCAGAAATTTTTGACTCCAAATCCCTCAATGAAATAAATGTGTGTCTTGATTTGTTTATTTGTCTTGCTTCACCTTTCTTGTTCCTACTTTGCATCCTACAGGCACGCGTGAACAGGGGGCTAGGGAAGGCTCAGCCCGCCTAAGCATTTCACTTATTCGTAGCAACTACGAAATCTTCAGCCAGACGCATTAATCTCGTACTTTTGATTGCACATGAATGATGTAGAACTACATATACATGAGTTGGCAGTGGATGCCAATGCAACTATCGCTTGCACCTATCTAAGTCATGAATACCTTCAGAGTGTTCAAATTGTCATGATTCCATCAAATTTTAGGAAATCCAATCTTCTGTCAGACTCTTTTTGCATGCATCAGATATTGTGATCGATTTCTACCACCATGACAACTAGATCATTAGATTCTAAGAACATCTTCACGACAACTTCGCAAGCCGGGTCGACCAGAGAAATTCGACTTGTGCCTCGAAACAACCCTCAGATACATGGCTACTAAGACAGAGATTCGAACAATCAGGCATGATGATTGCAGCAATCCTCGAAGCCTAGTTCGTCAATACAAGAGACCTCGGTTCTCTTTTGAAATAATATCTCCGGGGATGAATTTCAGCGATGGAGCTGCGATTATATTAAACACTTGTAAAATCATTCTTTGCATTTGGAATGTCTAGGGAAATCGGTGACAAAGCAAAAAGTTATAACATGATGGTGTACATATCAGTGATGAAACTGGTTCAGAAGCACCATTCGGTGACCCACTCAATGACTCGGGTTCTTTTTGAGTTCTTATGCTTTTGTAGTCACAGAGCAAACTTGTAGCTCAATTGTGGTCGAAGTGAATAATCCGTTAGCCGAATAATTGTTACAGGCACAAAAATAATGAATGGCAGCATTAGTAGCTAAGTAGTTAATTGTAAAACGCTTTCAATTTCAGGCAAATGACATGATATACAATGATAATGACCTTAATACTTATATATTGCAAAATGAATTCTAGAGAAGCATGGCATAATTACATGTAAGTGCAGATGCTTTATGCCAATTGTGATCGTTGCTATAAACTTACATGCGCAATTAAAGATTGGACATAAGTGAGCATGTTTGATATGCACATGTCATATTTGATGCATATGCCCTATGTCAATTTGACGTTTTTTGCATCAACTATCTTCAACTTCATCAATAATAATTTTAGTGCAGTTCATCGGTCTCATTTGATAGTGATATTTTATCTATTTACATTTTTATAGAGAGCTTCAGTTGCCTCACACTTGCTTTGCTGCCATTTCTTGAAACGCAACTTCATTTCTTTGTCAGCGCTTTCCACTTCCGAATTCCACCATCAGGTCTCTCTTATGCCTGCCCAGCCTTTGCTGCGACCACACTCTTTTTCAGCACTGTGTATCCAAGCTGTCTTCATCCTGTTCCACTCCAAGTCAAATGTATTTTGGTCTGCAATATATCCTTCATGGCTCATAACCTCCTCGTTAAAGTCCTTTCATTATTCCTTTTATTATCTAGCTCGATCACTGCATGATGACGATTGACGCTGTTGGAGATTCGTGCGCAACATTTTTTGCTTCATCTCAGAAACATAAAAGATTAATTGGATTGAATGATAAATTGATTATAATATTTATTTATTTCGTGTTTCCATGATTGCATGTATTCATTGACTAAGGAGACATCGAAACCTTGCTCTATAATTCATCCAGGGTAGCTTGACTGATTTGTTTAAGTATCTGGATGTGTATTATAAATGGCTGCTGGGATGATTTTCATCATCGTATGAGAATGTATAAATTCTTGATCAAATATCAGCATACCGATGGTGAGAAACCAAGGAAATCGTTATTCGCACGCATAAATTCTTGCGAATTTTTGCGTCGGAATAACCGCGCCACAGTGGCCTGGTAAGGAGCAGGAATCTGAGACAAAACTATTTACAACCCATGAATGCGCCAATGGATCAGGAACGTGATCATTTTCATTTTCTATGTAAGACACAGTCAACAATGACCCAATTTTATTTCGCATAAAATGCGTGATCTAGCTAGACGTGTTTACTTGCTTCTGCTCGTGAATATCATAGTCAATATCGATCGTGATTTGTGGATCTGACTGACAGTCAGTCCTTAGTTCTACTGTTAAAAGTAAACAGTTAACATCTTGTAAATATTATTCCTTTTTTCTTCAACAGGTCGTCTACGCTAACCCAAAGGATTTTCAGAAACCGTCAGCGATGTGTCTTGGTGTTGGTCAGTGCAATGAATCAAATTTCAAAGCTATTCAATGAGCAGAAGATTGTGGATTAATCAGCTGGAAAATGAAGTGCACTTCTCTTCTGTTTCACTTCAGTGCCCTGAAGTCTTCAATATAGTGGAAATTAGTGTAACTCGTTGTGCAGAACGAGTTTCAGCATGATGTGGCATTTTTGGTGAATTGTGATATTCCTGTGTATGATAGTGGTATGTAGACTGGGACAGTGTCACGACTTTGTTGACATATGTTTTGGTAAAGTTGGACAAATCGTATCTTTCATGTGAAAATCAGTCTGTTTTTGAAACTTGTCAGTGTTGTGAATTTCTATATGAATAAAATGTGAAGTTAATGACTTGCTCTTGTAATGTGCTAAGTGTATGGAAGGTAGTAGGCGAATGGGCAAGGCAAGGGAAGCGCAAATCCAATAACAGTTAAATTTGTGTTTGAATATGCAATTGGTTAGTGTTAGGGTAAGGTTTGGCGAACGGGCTAGTTTCCAGGGATGAGGGTTTCGAATCTGGATTGTAGGTGAATAGAGGATCAATACGAGTATAAGTTTGCCTAGGGTTTGGTGTTGGGTCGTGTCTTAAGAAAGAGTTAAAGTTTCACAATGATGACTTCTATATTTCATGCGCATAGGCCTGCTTGTCATAGTGATGGTAGTTGGCATGTGTCACGTAAGTTTGCATAGGTGATAGAGCATGCTCCTATTACCCACAGGCATTGTTAGGAATGTTTGACAACAGATTAGGACAGTAGAAATATGCTACGAAGGAGGCATGGTTATAGGCCGTAATTGCAGTTGAACATAAATTTTAGTAATGAGTTGTATTGTAAGTGATGGATAAGTGCTAGGACTTCATGGAGGGAAGACACTGAAGAGGTCCAAATATGTCCTTAAAAACTGTGACAGGCACGGAACTAAGTTATGCAAATTACATGTACAGTCCGTTTCATAAATAGTGGATCATCCTAAAATTTTACTAAATAAAACATAAGTATGATACAGAAAGCATTTTTCATGTTATTTCATGTCCCTAATATATTTAAATGTCCTTTTATAATCTGATAAGCTATGATACAGTAACGGTTCTAAAGAAGCTAATATTTTGTCGCCCTACCCTTATTGTCAATGACATTACCAATTCGTCTAGGCATTGATTCGATGATATCGTTGATTTTTGACTGATCTAACTTTCTCCACTCTCTTTTTAACAGTGACGTAAGTTGTGATACGCCATCTGTAGGTAGCAGTGAACGACGAACGTTACGTTTTAGAATACTCCGTACATTTTCTATGGGATTCAGATCAGGATAACGAGCTGGCCAAGATTATGTCCTAAGCCCTAATTGAGACTTGCATAAGTTGACTCTACTACTCCTGTGACACGTAGCATTATCATCCATAAATAACCAAGTCAATGGATCACCAAGTTGATCTGTCATTTGGCCAATGTTCATTCGTAAAACATTCACATAGCGTTCAGAATTCATGGTTCCTTGCTGTATGTGAAGTTCAAAGCGGTCATTGGTCCAAATGCCAGCTGACACTTTGCCTTTTGTGAATGCAATCTCGTTATTGTTCATTTGTGCTTTGTATTGTTTTCAACCGGTGAGAGATAGATTTCTAGCTGAAAGCAATCAGGAGTGCTGCCAACACCACCGCAACGAAGTCAGGAAACTATGGAACATGAAGTCCAGTTAATCACATGTAGCAGTTACATTATTGTTGATGAATAATGGTGCTATACTGGCTCTGATTGACCGATTTTCTTTATTTTTGTTTTGCTTGATAGCTTTTGGCTTGTAGAACAACATATTACATAACAAAGGAAACAAATGTAATTTTATAAGAGTGAGGTATGATTTTGTTTAACATTGCTAAATGAAGATCAAATTATCTACTACTTTTTCATCTATAACAGGAAAACAACTCAATATTCATGTTTGAAATTTCCAACAATGATATTAGTAAGCAGAAACTGACATATCTTCCAAATTTCAGAGAAATTCGTTCAAGTTTGGCGGAGTTAGACAATCGTTGATAGCCTAGTACGGGAGGAAATTCCTTTTTGTTTCCATTGAAATTGAAAATTGAAAACACTCCCTTGTAATGGCGATGTTTCTAATTTTTTAAGATAAATAAAATTACAAACCGCCCGACGTTTCGTCCGCCGCGGACTTATTCATGGACCATTCATGAATAAATGGTCCATGAATAAGTCCGCGGCGGACGAAACGTCGGGCGGTTTGTAATTTTATTTATCTTAAAAAATTAGAAACATCGCCATTACAAGGGAGTGTTTTCAATTTTCAATTTCAATGGAAACAAAAAGGAGTTAGACAAAGTTGAAGTTAAGGCGATGTTTAAGGGTGATCCATTTTTTATGAAACAATCTGTACATGCAATTGTTATGCAGGCCTATACCCACATGCAGCTACATGTGTCAATTGCAGCAGGTAAGAGGGGGCGCGTGAATTCAGCAGGAATGGATTGAGGAAGGAATTCTAGTTGGCATATGCACGAAAAAATCCCGAGAGTAAAATTATGTCTGAGCTATCATCAAGTTGAGATCGCGGTTAATGAATTGGAACACAACGGAATGTTCAGCAATTCATGGAATGTACAACTGCATTTCAATTTTCCTCTCGGGATCTTTTCGTGCATATGCCAACTAGAATTCCTTCCTCAATCCATTCCTGCTGAATTCACGCGCCCCCTCTTACCTGCTGCAATTGACACATGTAGCTACATGTGGGTATAGGCCTGCACAACAATTGCATGTGCATGTAATTTGCATAACTTAGTTCCGTGCCTGTCACAGTTTTTAAGGACATATTTGGACCTCTTCAGTGTCTTCCCTCCATGAAGTCCTAGCACTTATCCATCACTTACAATACAACTCATTACTAAAATTTATGTTCAACTGCAATTACGGCCTATAACCATGCCTCCTTCGTAGCATATTTCTACTGTCCTAATCTGTTGTCAAACATTCCTAACAATGCCTGTGGGTAATAGGAGCATGCTCTATCACCTATGCAAACTTACGTGACACATGCCAACTACCATCACTATGACAAGCAGGCCTATGCGCATGAAATATAGAAGTCATCATTGTGAAACTTTAACTCTTTCTTAACCCTTATCGGGGCAAGGGTTTGGAACTGACTTAAGGAGCAACCGCTACAAAATGTAGCGTTTGCCAGAAATGCTATAATTTATATAGATTCTACCTATATGTTATTCTGGATTATTAGTGAATAAAGGCAATAAGTATAAATTCACCATTTCCTTCATTTAAAATATTTGAACCATAAAAAATGATAGTAAAACTACAAAAGTTACTACAAGAAATCACAATCCATTTCCAAACAGCAGTTTTATTTATGCCTGCAGCAAATTTATAAACAAATAGAACACTTACAGGATTTTACTACGAACCGATGTTGAGGGCAGATAGCTCTTGAACAATTTTCACATTTTGATCTGCAGTTTTTCGAGCAAACAGAGCAGCGAAGAACTCGTGAAGTCTCATTTGCATTATTTGATGAAGCGACCTCACGTTCAATAAAACCAATTTTCAATGCTGCTTCCTTTATTTCTCTTCGTAAATGCTTGTTCCTTTGAAGACGGTGAGTACCATATCTTCTTGCCAACTGAAATGAAAGTTTTCTGAGAAATTCTTTGCGTGATACATGTATGCCATCATTCTTTCGTAGTAAGTAGGCATTGAAAGCTGAGATGTCTAGGATGTTGAAAAATACCAATAAAGGCCATCGTACTGTCTTTCTTCTACACGAAAATTCCTCTAGATTTTCATCTAGTTGATCTACGCCTTTTTTGCCAAAGTTGTAGTCATAAATTAAAGCGGGTTTGTTATCTTCCACAACAGCGTTTCCAGAATGGCATGAACTGAGTAGAATGACATTTTTACCTTTCTTTGGGATGTATGAGGCCAAAAGTATTTTGTTTTGATGATCAAATGCAAACAATGATGATCGACGCTTGTTTCTGATGTTTTCAGGAACCTCCTTCCGATTCATTCGCATAGTACCTAGCAATGTCAGATTTTCAGTCAGTAATCGTGTCACTAAAGAATGTGATGTGAAAAAATTATCTGTGACGATATGCCTTCCGGTCATATAGTAAGGTCTAGAAAGAGAAAGAACCACATCTTCATCAAGGTTACGATGGACAGTATTATTCTGTTTTCCAACATAGATAGAGCCATTTAGAGCGTATCCTGTTTGACTTTCACTCAACCAGAAGATTTTTAAGCCGTACTTTCGCAGTTTCGAGGGAAGGTAAGTTCTACCAGGCACTCGACCGCGGTAGCCTAATAACTGCTCGTCAACGGTTAGTGATGTCTCTGGCACATAATGGCGACGTAAAGTATCCATCCAAGTTTTCCATACATAAGAGATAGCTGCTAATCTGTCTTCCGCTAATCTCTGCGATCTTGTTCTCGGGTTATCAAATCGAAGACAACGAAGAAGAAATTTAAATCTTTTTAGGCTCATTGTTGCTTTATAAAATGGTCGACATTCGACGGTATTCCCTAAATCACCGAGAGATGCAAAATTATCCCGATCTGCACCTGCACGAAGAAGGATGGCAATTCCTGCACACAATTCATCAAGAGAAAACGAAGCCATAAACGAAGCACTGTTGTTTCGTCGATAGTCTCGAGCCTTCCTATTGGAATGTAGAAGTATTTCTTCAAGTAATTCCGTTGTCATGAATAGACGAAAACTTTCAACCTCAGACTGTGGATGAGATAAATTTCGAGATTGATTTTCAACTTCAACAATATTGCGTTGTCTCCTTCTGTTTTGAAATGGAGTATCGGACCAAGAAACACCATTTGCGATGGAAATTTCCTCCTCTATTTCACTATCAGATTCATCGTCAGTAGATTCGTTTACAAAAACGTTGATGTCATCGTCTGTTTCATCTGAATCCACACCATCCTCAATTTTCTGTTCATCAACAGCAAGATCATCCTCAGCCTCATCATCGATAAACAATTCTTCATTGTCATCGTCGTCTTCGTCAAAATCGGAGGCCTCATCTTCATTTAGCTGCGATATCATACGAAATGCTTGAACAGCAGTGATTCGACGATGACGTGCACTCATGACGGTATCGTTGAAGAATGAATGAGACAACTGTGGGCTTAGCAGTTATCAGACAAATACGAAGCCGTTGCTTAGCAATAGAATGACGCGTGAATCCCAATCCTCATTCGCTTGCCGGCAAAAGAACAACGATACAATAGCAAACAGCTAGATGCACTACTGTGGAACTCATTTAGTTTGTGTTTTTGTTAGCTGCCAGTTGTGGGTTATTCTTATTGTTATAATCTCTATCGAAGACTTCATTTTATTTTATTTTGATTTGGTGTTGGTAGTGATCAACTTAGTTCTGTGATTGTCTATTTGTTCATTGATAAAAGATTTGTTATGAAAAACAGTTGAATTTCAGTGTAACACTACTCATTTGTAAAACGTCACACTTGCTACGTAATGTAGCGCTTGCCTTTTAAGCGATGCATTACCTGTATATGACAATTGTACGACATGAAAACGATATGAACCGTTTTATTAGCTTTGAGGTAATCCTAAATTGGTCGTCATGAAGTGCTATCACAAACTTATTGGTAGTTACGAAATAAATGCCATGACAAGTTAAAGTTGCTACATATTGTAGCGGTTACCCCAATAAGGGTTAAGACACGACCCAACACCAAACCCTAGGCAAACTTATACTCGTATTGATCCTCTATTCACCTACAATCCAGATTCGAAGCCCTCATCCCTGGAAACTAGCCCATTCGCCAAACCTTACCCTAACCCTAACACTAGCCAATTGCATATTCAAACACAAATTTAACTGTTATTGGATTTGCGCTTCCCTTGCCTTGCCCATTCGCCTACTACCTTCCATACACTTAGCACATTACAAGAGCAAGTCATTAACTTCACATTTTATTCATATAGAAATTCACAACACTGACAAGTTTCAAAAACAGACTGATTTTCACATGAAAGATACGATTTGTCCAACTTTACCAAAACATATGTCAACAAAGTCGTGACACTGTCCCAGTCTACATACCACTATCATACACAGGAATATCACAATTCACCAAAAATGCCACATCATGCTGAAACTCGTTCTGCACAACGAGTTACACTAATTTCCACTATATTGAAGACTTCAGGGCACTGAAGTGAAACAGAAGAGAAGTGCACTTCATTTTCCAGCTGATTAATCCACAATCTTCTGCTCATTGAATAGCTTTGAAATTTGATTCATTGCACTGACCAACACCAAGACACATCGCTGACGGTTTCTGAAAATCCTTTGGGTTAGCGTAGACGACCTGTTGAAGAAAAAAGGAATAATATTTACAAGATGTTAACTGTTTACTTTTAACAGTAGAACTAAGGACTGACTGTCAGTCAGATCCACAAATCACGATCGATATTGACTATGATATTCACGAGCAGAAGCAAGTAAACACGTCTAGCTAGATCACGCATTTTATGCGAAATAAAATTGAGTCATTGTTGACTGTGTCTTACATAGAAAATGAAAATGATCACGTTCCTGATCCATTGGCGCATTCATGGTTGTAAATAGTTTTGTCTCAGATTCCTGCTCCTTACCAGGCCACTGTGGCGCGGTTATTCCGACGCAAAAATTCGCAAGAATTTATGCGTGCGAATAACGATTTCCTTGGTTTCTCACCATCGGTATGCTGATATTTGATCAAGAATTTATACATTCTCATACGATGATGAAAATCATCCCAGCAGCCATTTATAATACACATCCAGATACTTAAACAAATCAGTCAAGCTACCCTGGATGAATTATAGAGCAAGGTTTCGATGTCTCCTTAGTCAATGAATACATGCAATCATGGAAACACGAAATAAATAAATATTATAATCAATTTATCATTCAATCCAATTAATCTTTTATGTTTCTGAGATGAAGCAAAAAATGTTGCGCACGAATCTCCAACAGCGTCAATCGTCATCATGCAGTGATCGAGCTAGATAATAAAAGGAATAATGAAAGGACTTTAACGAGGAGGTTATGAGCCATGAAGGATATATTGCAGACCAAAATACATTTGACTTGGAGTGGAACAGGATGAAGACAGCTTGGATACACAGTGCTGAAAAAGAGTGTGGTCGCAGCAAAGGCTGGGCAGGCATAAGAGAGACCTGATGGTGGAATTCGGAAGTGGAAAGCGCTGACAAAGAAATGAAGTTGCGTTTCAAGAAATGGCAGCAAAGCAAGTGTGAGGCAACTGAAGCTCTCTATAAAAATGTAAATAGATAAAATATCACTATCAAATGAGACCGATGAACTGCACTAAAATTATTATTGATGAAGTTGAAGATAGTTGATGCAAAAAACGTCAAATTGACATAGGGCATATGCATCAAATATGACATGTGCATATCAAACATGCTCACTTATGTCCAATCTTTAATTGCGCATGTAAGTTTATAGCAACGATCACAATTGGCATAAAGCATCTGCACTTACATGTAATTATGCCATGCTTCTCTAGAATTCATTTTGCAATATATAAGTATTAAGGTCATTATCATTGTATATCATGTCATTTGCCTGAAATTGAAAGCGTTTTACAATTAACTACTTAGCTACTAATGCTGCCATTCATTATTTTTGTGCCTGTAACAATTATTCGGCTAACGGATTATTCACTTCGACCACAATTGAGCTACAAGTTTGCTCTATGACTACAAAAGCATAAGAACTCAAAAAGAACCCGAGTCATTGAGTGGGTCACCGGATGGTGCTTCTGAACCAGTTTCATCACTGATATGTACACCATCATGTTATAACTTTTTGCTTTGTCACCGATTTCCCTAGACATTCCAAATGCAAAGAATGATTTTACAAGTGTTTAATATAATCGCAGCTCCATCGCTGAAATTCATCCCCGGAGATATTATTTCAAAAGAGAACCGAGGTCTCTTGTATTGACGAACTAGGCTTCGAGGATTGCTGCAATCATCATGCCTGATTGTTCGAATCTCTGTCTTAGTAGCCATGTATCTGAGGGTTGTTTCGAGGCACAAGTCGAATTTCTCTGGTCGACCCGGCTTGCGAAGTTGTCGTGAAGATGTTCTTAGAATCTAATGATCTAGTTGTCATGGTGGTAGAAATCGATCACAATATCTGATGCATGCAAAAAGAGTCTGACAGAAGATTGGATTTCCTAAAATTTGATGGAATCATGACAATTTGAACACTCTGAAGGTATTCATGACTTAGATAGGTGCAAGCGATAGTTGCATTGGCATCCACTGCCAACTCATGTATATGTAGTTCTACATCATTCATGTGCAATCAAAAGTACGAGATTAATGCGTCTGGCTGAAGATTTCGTAGTTGCTACGAATAAGTGAAATGCTTAGGCGGGCTGAGCCTTCCCTAGCCCCCTGTTCACGCGTGCCTGTAGGATGCAAAGTAGGAACAAGAAAGGTGAAGCAAGACAAATAAACAAATCAAGACACACATTTATTTCATTGAGGGATTTGGAGTCAAAAATTTCTGAGCAGCTAGACACGACAACAAAAATGGAAGATTGCTGCACCAGATAGCCGGTGTAATAGATGCCGACTCAACCTATGCAGTAGCTATAGCCATTCCACCAACATCTGCTTATTCATTGCTCATTATTCATCTGCTGTATATACACAGTGCCCTACACATAGCACTCCCTTCTATTCTTTAGTTATCTATATAGGGCTGTTCCTAACTAGGCCAAGCAATCATAAGCTCCGTTCATCAGTCTGCAAGCCGATTCCACTGATCTAGCTTCCTGCAATAAGACTGAGCATTCATTGCAATAAAATAAAAGCTACTTACTTTCCCTGCTGCCTTGAAACATGCCGTGTGCGTAGATAAAGGCTGATAGCTTCGTTAATAGCGGCAGACCACAAAATTCCACGTCCAGCTGGTACGTTTAGAAATGTGTGCAGCGTTTAAACAAAATCTAACATAAATTTAAAAGGAATTTATGACAGAAACATCCTTGCACAAAATACATCAGTAGTTTCCGACATTGTGTCAGCATTTTCTGTAAAAGCGTTGATATTTCCTGCTAGAGTGAACAATTCTCTATCCAATGATACCAAGTTTGTTGTATGTTTTTGCAGGATAAAAATAACATAATGATCACGTGAATGAAATATGTCCAATTTTGAATTATTGCTATTTAAATACAACTACTACAATTTCTTGTAAAACTATTGACATTTTTGGTGGTTTCAGAAAATTTGCAGTCTTTTAATACCTCATACACGCTGCAACTCGCCGTGGTTAAAATAACATCATGAACCGGTGTTTTTGACATTCTCGAACAATCCACATACCACTCCCCAGACAATTCTGCGGCATCTTTGATAAAACCAAGCATATTTCTGTAATGTATGGCTCCTATGTATCATAACATTTTCTTGGTTTTGATTGTAATCTTGTAGTTAAAATAACATAAGAACATGGGGCCTAAACGACCATTTCTTCTGGGGCTTGAATGACTAGGATTCCAATGAACAGCAAAGGTCCTAAGACCGACCCCTAGGGCACACCAGACTGAATCAATGTAAACGGAGAGACAGAGAGACAGACGAACCAATTTGTACAGACTGATAACGACCACTAACGAATGACTTGATCCACGCGAGAGCGGAGCAAGCTGTTCAAGCTAATAATAGAAATCTTGTGGTGTCAGATCCTTTTCATTCTACATGTCGATGATGATGACGATTTTTTATTCAAATGACACATGCTAAAACGGCTTAAGGGTCAATTCGAAACTTAAAGGAAGGAAACTCATAAAAATGCGATCAGTTACCCGTGAATAGGCTCTTTACAGGTGATTTGAATCGATGTTGAGAGTTCAGCGCTGTACATTCTTGAGGCAGTTCATTCCGTAATCGCGTTGCACATGAGGAAAACAGTCTATTTTGAGTTGACTTAAGTCTACATCTTGGCACGATGAGATGTTGAGATGAGGCAGAACGCAGATGAGATCGGTTTAGGAAGTCCCTCACAAATGATAGTCAGGCCATTGACACATTTGGGGACGAGAGAGACTGGGCGCAGATCAATCCGTTGTCGAATGGAAAGCCAATTCAGGTCTCGCATCGCAGAGGTTGTGTGTCCAAAACAGGGAATATTGTTAACTAGACGTACAGAAGCATTGATCACACATTGGAGGCGATTGATAGCAACATCAGGTAGGTCAGCGAGGGCCGTGATACAGTACTCAAGTACTGGGAATACCAATGTCACTATCAAGTGAGTGATGTGCGAGCGATTTACTGAGCGACAGATGGTGCGAAGTTGCCGCAGTATGCTGAAACAGGAGGATACGGTTTTGGACACATGAGTTGATGAGAGTGATGCCTCTTTATCAGAATGGCATGAACCGTAAATTAAAATATCATCGGCTAACACGTGAATGCGTAGACCAAAATTCTAGACGAGCAAGGGAATTTCAGCAGTATGTAGAGCAAAGAGGATAGGCCCGAAACTGCACCATGCGGAACACCATTGGTCACTTTCTTAATGTCTGAAAAGGAATTTTTCTAGTGAAAATATCGTCAACGATTATTTTGGAAAGACTATAGCTACTTAATGACAGGTCCGCTCAAACCATGCGATGATGACAGACGTCGCACGAGAATGTCATGAAAATTGAGTCAAATGAGGAATGGGAATTTCGATGGGATGAGAGCCTACTTGCCATCTGTTCCGTGGCATTCTTGCATGTTCTCACTTGAACAAGGTCACTCAGCTTAATTGATCAACGACATGTGGAACTCTTGTTCTGTCTGTCATGATTGATGTCACAAAAATATTCATCCCTCAACGTGCTGTGATGCATAGTACTACCAAGAAACCTTAACTATTAAGGAATTCTCTGCACAAGAAAAGAGATTTTTGCAAAAAAGAGATAAATCAATGTATCAAAAATCCTCTAGAGAGTGTGAACTGTAAACGTGAAGTTATTCCAAAAGTTCCAAGTTATTCCAGTGAATATTCCAAAATTATAAATAGCAGAAACCTGAATTTTTCTATTTCATTTGCAAAAAACATAGATATAGCAACTCTCAGCAATGAGTCTGATGAACCTGTGAGTGATGAACAAGTATTTTGTATTTATTCAAGATGGCAACAGCATAGAAGCCAATAACGGTCATCATTCCATCATCACATAAATGATTAAAATCTCATGTGATAAAATACAGTAAAAGATAAGAACAGTACATCACTATTAGCTGTCATGTAAAAGACTCACATAAAATCACATACGATAAAATGCAGTAAAAGACAAGGACAGTATATCACTATAAGCAGTCATGCAGAAGACTCACATAAAATCACATGCGATAAAATGCAGTAAAAGACAAGAACAGTATATCACTATAAGCAGTCATGTAAAAGACGCTTTAAACTTGAAGAATTCACAAAAAAGAAGTCAATGTTACTCAGCTCATTAGCACATCGGGTAACTCTTGGAATGAAATTTTGTTTTCGAACAAGCAAGCGGCTTTTCCTTTTAGTGTTGAAAAGTTCGGTGTGCCTGGTTCGCCGCTGCGGTACATTGTAATAGATCCAGGAAGTTAAGTCACTACATTGTATCTTATTATTCACAATTTTATAGAATCGTGTAAAAGTACTTAACCTATGTTTTCTCTAATTATAGAGATTTTTCCTTTTTTCGTCCAGAGCCACGGGTCAGTGTTCAGTTATCATGGTAGATTTTTTAGTATCTGAAATCTCGAAGGCTGTCATGAATTTACGACCTAAGTTTTCCTCAACTACTGACTCTTTACCGGCCTGCCATCAAAAAAAGAAGTTTCACTCTCCTCTTTCTTATTTTCGTTCAAGAGGTCAATGTTATACATGTATAGTTTCACTCCCGACATCTGGAAACATGCACTGCTTATTCCTGTGTGTAAACAAAAAAGTCAGCCACCCTCCCCTTCCTATTACAGACATTTCTCTCACCTCTCATGCTTGCAAAGTGATGGAACGTGTTGCTGCTAACAGTATGCTTGAAAACCTTAGAAGAAATCCATTGCTAAATGATAATCAATTTGCTGAAAACACGTTTGGTTAGCGCTCCTTGTGTTGTATAATACCAGTAAAAGATATCTCAATCTATGTACAAACCCCAAACGGTTCGAGCTTCGCTCTTCGTGAGAGGGTGAAGTAGAGCAAAGACAGTACACTGTAGAGCCTTGATTATGGGCTTCTGAGCTGGATGTCAGTGTTTTAATAATAAGCGTTTGCTGGATGAAAATAATTATCGAAATACTGGCAAAGTAGACGAAATACATAACTGGACAAATATCGTTGTGATAAGGCATGCAAATGCACGTGTGTGAAGTTAGCACCGCCATCTTGAAAATGGAATGTGCCAGTCAAACCAACGGTCAGAATCGATCTAGATGGAGTGTGCCAGCATGTGCCACCCATTATTTTGAAAGAATTCCCTCTAGTTTATGAAAAATCGCCGCTCGAAAGTTCGACATGGCGGTGATGTGAAGTTAGCACCGCCACTAAAACTTCTTTTCCTAAATACACAATCAAAACATACGAAACACGCACAACAGATAGAAGACCATCAAAAACATTGTGCCGGCAAGTTTCAGCACCTAAATCCCCGTACTTACTGAGAAATTAGTCCCCGAAGCCACAAAATGGCGGTGATGTGAAGTTAGCACCGCCACTGAAGTCTTTTTTTAAAATACGCAAATAAAGCACGCGAGACAAATACAACTGAGAGATGACCATCAAAAACATTGTGCCAGCAACTTTCTTCTCCTAAGACGCCGTACTTGCGGAGAAATTAGCCCCCTAAAGCTCAATGCGCTGGCGGTGATGTGAAGTTGGCACCGCCATCTTGAAAAATGGAATGTGCCAGTCAAACCAACGGTCAGAATCGATCTAGATAATAATAATAATAATATCTTTATTTGAGGTCAACAAAACACAAGGTTAATCGGTTGACGCACTCACAAATCACAGTTAGCACATTTGATTCGCAACATTGAAAAAAGCGACACTGCGAAACTTTTCAAACAAATCTCAATTACAGTCTGCACATTCGCACTCATAGTCATAACATACGCGAGAAAAAGGAAAGTTCACTACTTGGAGGAGGGAGAACTTGAGCCAGAGATAACATGTTTCTGCGTGTGTCGCAATGGGAGTCCGGACAGGGAAGAGAAGTAGGTCGGTCGGCAGCAGATGACATTGAAAGCGGCGGACAAAGAGATCCGACTAATACCCAAGCGAGTCAAATAGTCAAGCCAACGTAGCGCCATACTGTTTTCGGATACACATGCATGTCAATAATGCAATTCAAATAAAGCGTAGAGATCAGTGATCGCGTGGAGACTGTTGCGTGATACCAATGATGAAATGTAGAAAGCAGGAGATATAAGTCCGCGAGAAGAAAAAGAAAAATAGACGAAGTAAGCTCAAAGCAAGCGAAACATAATGAGTTAACGCCAAAACAGGACGAGAGGGAAAACCGACCGCTCTCGCTGCCTGCAGTCGGCAGAATGAAGATGGAGTGTGCCAGCATGTGCCACCCATTATTTTGAAAGAATTCCCTCTAGTTTAGGAAAAATCGCTGCTCGAAAGTTCGACATGGCGGTGATGTGAAGTTAGCACCGCCACTGAATGTTTTTTTCCATAATTGGGACCACTCAATGGAGGTATTGTAAAATTTTTTACTTCAACATTAAACCGCTTGCTTACTGGCTATACAGATATGTGTGCAAATGCGAATATCTCGACAGGTGAATACCGTCATGTGCCTGAACAGTTAACAGATAGCTGAAGCTATTACTTTGTTCAAAACTCTGTAAGACAGTGAAGGCATTTGACGAGTATATGCAATGGCGTAACTAGGAAGACTTACTTTCTTATTAAGGCCATTGATGAATAGCATGAGATTCGTTTATGTTTCCCCGCATGAAGGAGGAGAGTTCGCGACTTACAACGGCAAAACTATTGGTAATGGTTTGAATTTTTCATTTGACCAACGACGTCCTATGATTGGTCAGTTTTCGGTTACCATATGATCAATATATCGACAAACATTTTCATTTGTTTGCCGTGGAAAATATATTCACGGCATGCGATTAATTACAGCCTGTACAACTTAAAACAAGAATGATTAAATAGATGTGCTTATGAAATAATGAAAATACTCTACGAATAGATTAGATATTGTGACTTCTAGCTAGATCATATGAAGTAGATGAGTCTCACTCAATATACCTTCAATTTTGAGTATGCATGCACATCCAGTGAATCAGAAATTCTTGAAGTCAATTGAAACATTGATAGAAAACAATGTTCGCAATATCTACAATCATCATTATTAGTGTCATGATGTGCGTACATCTTTATTGATTGACCGCCATTGACTATTCGGGTTGGTTTTCCACCGCCAGTGGTGGGATTTTCGTGAAATAAACGAGTGGCACATCCTGGCACACTCCATCTAGATCGATTCCGACCGTTGGTTTGACTGGCACATGGATTTTTCAAGATGGCGGTGCCAACTTCACATCACCGCCATGTCGAACTTTCGAGCAGCGATTTTTCCTAAACTAGAGGGAATTCTTTCAAAATACTGGGTGGCACATGCTGGCACACTCCATCTAGATCGATTCTGACCGTTGGTTTGACTGGCACATTCCATTTTTCAAGATAGCGGTGCCAACTTCACATCACCGCCAGCGCATTGAGCTTTAGGGGGCTAATTTCTTCGCAAGTACGGCGTCTTAGGAGAAGAAAGTTGCTGGCACAATGTTTTTGATGGTCATCTCTCAGTTGTATTTGTCTCGCGTGTTTTATTTGCGTATTTTAAAAAAAGACTTCAGTGGCGGTGCTAACTTCACATCACCGCCATTTTGTGGCTTCGGGGACAAATTTCTCAGCAAGTACGGGGATTTAGGTGCTGAAACTTGCTGGCACAATGTTTTTGATGGTCTTCTATCTGTTGTGCGTGTTTCGTATGTTTTGATTGTGTATTTTGGAAAAAAAGTTTTAGTGGCGGTGCTAACTTCACATCACCGCCAGTAGTATATAGTGTGACATCCGGCGCGACGCTTCGCTTCGCTTTGCTTCGCTTCGCTTGCGCCGGATGTCACACTTTTGCGGGTTTTTTCAAAAAATCAAAATTTCAAAATTTCAAAAATTTAGGTAGACTTCAAATTTCACGTGGCCGAAGGCCGAAGGGCGAAAATTTAAGCGTTTTTTAAAAATACGCAATTTTTTCATA
>CAJQUW010007905.1:0-11249 GCA_907163375.1 Prostheceraeus crozeri | reverse complement strand
AAAAACAATTTTTCCAACATGATGTTTTTATTTCAAATCATGATAGAACTTACAAATCATTTTTTCATTAGAGGATGGATTACATGAAAAGTTTTGAATAACAGATGCAAATCGAGATACATGTAAACGTTTTAAGATGAAGTACAGTACAAAAGCACCACACGTTGATGAAAGTGGATGTTGTAGTATGCGTTCATTTCGCTGATATTGACGCGTATGTTTTCTCAACCACTGCTGTGTTGGTATATTTGGAGGTTGAGCAAGAGAGTCAAATAGTTCACCACGTCGGTCTTCTCCAATAAAGATCGCTTTCCAATGCTCACCGCCTAAATTCTGTGAATGAGTGTTTAGCACAATAAAGATGGGATAGTGATTTACTGCAGGTGGTAAGGTATCGAGTGAATAGACATTATCGAAAGCTTTCAACGTCGCTTCGTCTGCATTACGCTGCACTTTAGTCTTAATATCGTCAGCAGTCAACCAACTCATTAACGATTATACTGAAGAATCACGTCACGATACTTTGTAATTTCAATATTTGAATCGAAGACTGCATAAATTAATACATTGATCGTCTCAGGTAGTGTTCTTTTGAACGTCAAATCCAAACGAATATTATGAGGCACGTTCGCTTGACGATAGGGTGCACTAATATCGCTGTCAGCAGTCAAATCAAATGCATAAATAGTATATCCACTCTTAAACTCTTTCATAGTCAGTCCGTTGGTATCATCCGTATTGTAAAAGCCAAAGACATCCATAAAATCAACATAACTGCGCATAAATTGATCCGAAGCAAAATCTGGTTTGTAGGGTGGACCAGGATGACTCACACCATTTAACACGTAAAGCAATTTCACTTAACTGATTGTGTTTAAAATTGAAAGGATTCTTCTTTATATTACCATTAAATGCATCATTTTCAACCATTGCCACCATGAGGAGCTTCGGTGCTTCCGATGGAAAGAGGCCATCTTTCATGAAACTCTTTTGATCTTTCGGAATTGTAAAGGTGAGAAGCTTTGTATGCTGAACGGGTTAAAGGGCATTTTGGCGGTTAAGGCCTTCAGCATGCCCTCTAATGACACTTGGATTCGGTACTACTCGACGAATGTAAAGTGCAATATCTTCCACATGAATTCTAAAATTGTCAACTTTAGCAAATGCATTCAGCGCAAATTCAGGCTTATTCAATGTCAGCTTGAGTCGCATGCTGGTATTACAGAGTAAAAACTTTGACTGTCTAAAGAAGTCTAAATTCAGCGGACCATATAGCTGACATACTCTACTATCTTTAATCATAGCAGATCGCTTTACAAAGCCACTGTTTGTTTCAACATCAAATTTTCCTGCTTCATCTCTGTACCATCCCATGGCTTCCATATGACTTTTTTGTGCTGCTGGATGAAACTGTGATACATGATTGAAATATGATTTATAGGGATAATCGCTTTGACCACCTTCCACCTGCTGCTCTCCAATCGTTAGAGAAACATCGCGAAGTAATGTAGTCAATGGTAAATTGTTCAGTCCAACTTTATGTGCATCGTCAATAGCAGTTCCATCTGCTTGCTGAATTCTAAACCTCAAATCAAGCATCGCATAACTCAAATCTATGTAGTCATCACTACCACCAGGAATAACAAATTCAATGGGGCCAGCATTCTCAGCTGTTCGAGGATGATAATCTACAATACTTGAACTAAGAATATCTGTCTGTATGGCTTGTTGATCGAACAAACAAAAACCGGAAGTTTTACACTCCATGATTAGAAGTTATAGCAGCGTCGTCGTTTAGCGCCTGATGAATGATTAGAGCCTCTGCGACGTTTGCGTGAATGCCTTTTGACTGAAGATCGCACCTTACCAGCTCCGCGATGTTTCCTCCTTCCTTTTTCATTCGTTTAGGTGATTTCTTTCCTTGAGTAACACCAGCAATGGTCTGCTTCAATGTTTTTAAACCGCGTTCCTTCCCACGATTCAACAAACTGCTCTTAAAACTTCTACCTCTGGAAAGATCACTAGCAACATCACCAGCAAAGCCAACGGCATTACTTAAAACATTTCGTTTTAAAGATCTACCGACATTGGATATGAGAGGTGCTACAACAGATTTCAGTGCACCAAGTATGCTACCTCCACGTTGGCGGCGAGCACCGATGTAAATTTGTCCTCCACCACTTACATAGGAGGGTCGTGAATAAAATGAGGCAGTTGGATTCATAGCTCAAACCCTAAACATTGTTAGTTACAACTTTGCATGAATCACTGTCGATCACTTAGATGAAAGATGTCGGCACGACGCATCCAAGAGTTCATACTTGAAGGATAACCAGTCCATTTAACAAGACACCATTCTTCACCTTGCCGTTTTTTACATCGAATGATTTTCTCTACCAAATATGTTTCACTTTCAGTGACTACCTCAATCTCATCGCGGTAAAAGCTACCCTCAATTTCTTCATTATCGTAATCTTTCAACTTGTAGGTGGTCGGAGAGTCTTTTTGATTAATCCTTGATACTGTAAATACCTCCTCTGTCCAATTCGGGAGGTACCCTTTAGCAAAAACACTTTTCACTTTTGAGATACGAACTTTATCGCCAATTTTCACATCACTTTTCACATGAGTGCGTTTACGTTGGAATGATTCGCGCACTTTATCTACATTGTCAGCATTTACATCTACTGGTCTGAGTCCAATAGAACGATGGATAGAGTGATTGTAGGCATGGAGTGTATCTTGTAGAACCTTTGTCCAATTTTGTGTCAAGTTGGCAGTAAAATGTCGCCACAAGCGATTTTTTAATGTGCGATTAAAACGTTCAACGAGTGCAGCTTTATAAGCGCTCTTTACACTAAACAACTCAATGTCATGCCTCTCAAATAATCTTGTCACATGCTGATTTTCAAACTCTTTTCCTTGATCACTCTGAATTCTTTTTGGAATGCGACCTTCTCGAAAAATTGTTTGGAATGCTTTTGCTACTCCTTTCCCTTCTTTAGTTTTTAAAGGTTGAGCCCACGCATAACGCGAGAAAATATCAATGACGGTTAAAATAAAATTATTGCCCGAGTTATGTTTTGAAATGGAGGCAACATCGCACAAATCTGCTTGCCACTGTTCATCGATGTCATGAACAATATAATGGCGGGTGCGGTACTTCTTTTTCGCTTGTTTGTGGAGTGTATAGGTAGCCTGACCCTTTAACCATCGTTTCACTTGTGATTGTGGAAGACCACTCGCTTTTGATAATTTCTTGATAGATGCAAATCCTGCCGGATGTTTTACATCATAATAGATTGACTTCAAACGTTCAGTCGATGACGGCTGACTCTTTTTCCTCCTTCTCATCTTTTTGTTTTCTTGCCTTTCTACATTTACAACAACTGCAGCATTTAGCTTTAGCGGTTTTGCGATCGTGTTCACATTGCTTAGGGGTTTCATTATGAGAGCTGGCGCAGCAAGTGCAAGTGACAACGACATTCACCTCTGGCGGCTCATTACATGGCAAGCAACACATCTGCTTCATATTAATAGTCTGAGAACATGTATTTCCTAGGAGGAGCTGTTTTACGTTTTCCTTTTACCAGTTTTAGTGGCGATGTAGATCTACGTCGAGTTCTTCCTCTTGTTTGCTTAGTGAGTGTGGGAGGGGATGTAGCAGGTGACGTCTTAAACCAATTTGTTGGCATTTTCATCGCCTGAAGCATTGGAGTAGTAGCCACTGTTGAATCAAGTTCTTTCAATGTCTCATTATTTAAAGCAAATTTTGGCACATTATGCTTTTTCAATAGTTTAAGAAAGTATGACCAACCAGGTGGAACATAGCCCTGACGGCGCTTTCTACGTGTCGCATACTGAATCAAGTCTTCATAACGTGAAGCATCAATCACTTTATTTTCATCTGTAATGATTTCTCTCTATCATTTACATTGAGATGGGGTTCAATACTGTGTATGGATAGGCTGGCGCGAGATGCTGTTAGGGCTGGAGTGTTGGGGCGGGGTGGAGGGGGGGGCGGGGGGTGGGGGGGGGGGGGTGGGGCTGGTGGGTGTGGGGGGCCGGGTGGGGGGGGGGGGGGGGGGGGGGGGGGGGGGGGGGGGGGGGGGAGGGGGGGGGGGGGGGGGGGTCGGGGGGGGGGGGGGGGGGGGGGGGGGGGGGGGGGGGGGGGGGGGGGGGGGGGGGGGGGGGGGGTGGGGGTGGGGGGGGGGGGGGGGGGGGGGGTGGGGTTGGGGGGGGGTGGGGGGGGGGGGTGCGGTTGGGGGGGGGGGGGGGGGGGAGGGGGGGGGCGGGGGGGGGGGGGGGGGGGGGGGGGGGGGGGGGGGGGGGGGGGGGGGAGGGGGGGGGGGGGGGGGGGGGGGGGGGGGGGGGGGGGGGGGGGGGGGGGGGGGGGGGGGGGGGGGGGGGGGGGGGGGGGGGGGGGGGGGGGGGGGGGGGGGGGGGGGGTTTCCTTTTAGGGGGCGGGGTCAATGGGGGCTGGGGGGGGGGGGGGGGGGGGGGGGGGGGGGGGGGGGGGGGGGGGGGGGGTGGGGGGGGGGGGGGGGGGGGGGGGGGGGGGGGGGGGGGGGGTGGGGGGGGGGGTGGGGGGGGGGGGGGGGGAAAGGTGGGGGGGGGGGGGGGGACGGGGTTGGGCGAATTGTCGCTCGGGTGCCGCGGGGGGGGCAGGGGCAGTGTCTCGGGGGGGGGGGGGGGGTGGGGGGGGGGGGGGGGGGGGGGGGGAGGGGGGGGGGGGCCCGGGGGTGGGGGGGGGGGGCCGCAGAGCTGACAGGTGGGATGGGGGGGGGGGGGGGGGGGGGGGGGGGGGGGGGGGGGGGGGGGGGGGGGGGGGTTGGGGGGGGGGGGTGGGGGGGGGGGGGGGGGGGGGGGGGGGTGGGGGGGGGGGGGGGTGGGGGGGGGGGGGGGGGGGGGGGGGGTGGGGGGGGGGGGGGGGGTGGGGGGGGGGGGGGGGGGGGGGGGGGGGGGGGGGGGGGGGGGGGGGGGGTGGGGGGGGGTGGGGGGGAGTGGGGGGGGGGGGGGGGGGGGGGGGGGGGGGGGGGGGGGGGGGGGGGTGGGTGGTGGGGGGGGGGGGGTGGGGGGGGGGGGGGGGGGGGGGGGGGGGGGGGGGGGGGGGGGGTGGGGGGGGGGGGGGGGGGGGGGGGGGGGGGGGGGGGGGGGGGGGGGGGGGGGGGGGGGGGGGGGGGGTGGGGTGGGGGGGGGGGGGGGTGGGGGAGGGGGGGGGGGGGGGGTGGGGGGGGGGGGGGGGGGGGGGGGTGGGGGGGGGGGGGGGGTGGGGGGTGGGGGGGGGGGGGGGGGGGGGGGGGGGGGGGGGTGGGGGGGGGGGGGGGGGGGGGGGGGGGGGGGGGGGGGGGGAGGGGGGGGGGGGGGAGTGGGGGGGGGGGGGGGAGGTTGGGGGGCGGGTGGGGGGGGGTGGGGGTGGGGGGGGGGGTGGGGGGGGGGGAGGGGGGGTGGGGGGGGGGGAGGCGGGGGGGGGTGGGGGGGTGGGGGGGGTGGGGGGGAGGGGTGTGATGGGGGTTTGTGTGGGTGGGGAGGGTGGGGTGTGGGGGAGGGGGGGGGGGGGGTGGGAGGGGGGAGTGGGGGGGGTGGGGGGGTGTGGGTAGGGGGGGGGGTGGGGGGGGGCTGGAGGGGGGGGAGGTGGGGGGGGGGGGGGGTGTGGAGGTGGGTGGTTGTATTGTTGTGGGTTGTGCTCTTGTGTCGTTTATTTTTTTGTTGTGTGTTAGTGTTTTTTTGTAGGGTTATTGCTTTTTGTTTTTTAGGTTTTGTTGTTTATTTTTTGTTTTTGATGGTTTTGTAGCAGTCGATACGAGTCACGCATCTTATTCTTCAAGTTTTTCAATTGCTCAACAGTTTCCGATTGTAATAATACAGCACGATGTGGATCTTTGATGTGAACATTTTGCTGATAATCTATTTCTTTCCTATACATTTGATTTGCAAGAGGTTGCTTTACTTGCTGCAGGGCAGTCAATTGTACATATTCATCCTGAGGAATAACAATCATGCGAGAATAAGAACTCATAGTTTGTAGATAATCATGGGAGTTTTCAAAATATCACTTCGAAATCTAAATTCTTCCGGACACCCCCCTCCCTTTGCGTAAAAGTCAATGAATAAGTAACCGTATATGGTTTTTCAGAGTAGCTGCTTGAAAAAATTTTTCAATTTAAGGCTTTTGAAATCCTCTGGGTGCAACTGTGTCGGCGCTACAAATTTCAAATTGACTTTTATCTCGCGGATTCTTGAAAATAGCATAATAGTGTGTATTCAGGTTTCGTGTAAAGCGAGCTTCTTTTTCCATCAGGAAGCACAAATTTTTGTGTAATATAGATTGATAAAAACACCTTTTATGGTGTGCTGCGCGAGTGAACATATCTGTAACATCTTTTGAATTCTTACTTTCTTTTAATAAATCATCCAATACAACAACATCATTAGACTGAAGTTTATCCTTTGGAATAATTCCTTCATGTCGAATAAAGTTGCGACTTTGCAATTCCTGAAACAGCGACGGTTGATAAATACCATAACACCAAATCACTCGATTGATAGGTTCCTTAAAAAACTCCCTTCCCTTCTTTTATCCAGATAAATTCAGCGTGAAAACAGTTTTTAACCTGCATGAAGAATGGACCTGATAACAGTCAGAACTTTATCACATGAAGTCGTGAAATCCAATTTTATTACTTGAGACTCAACATTTGCATAAATTAAACGCTTTAGAGCCAAAGATATTTCCCAATAGGTTGCCCACGAAAGCAGAGCTGATCCATTGGAATATGTGCTGAAAAGGAAACCGCCCTTTTGTGTTAGAGTTTTCCTCTTTCTTTGAATGGGGCGACTTTAGGGATTGGAGATGAAACGCAATTTCGTAGCATATCGCTTAAGTAACTTTCGTTGTTTTGGCGCTAATTTCTTCGTCCTCAACTTCCTCACATGAGAATTAATTTCACAAATGAATTTATCGTTAGCATGTCGTATAGCATTGTATCGCTGATTTGCTTTCATTCGTCGGAGAGCTTGAATGGCTGAAGAAAACTTTTGACTTTTACGTTTCGTCATTTTACGTTTCGCCATTTTCCGTGTTAGTCTTTGCTAAAACCACCTTTCTTTACACATTGCATAGAGTAATAAACTATTGCGACATAAGTGACACTCGAAATGAGCAATGTCACAGTGGTTACATTGGCAAAGGTGAATGCAATACGTATGAAACAGCGTTGACAAAAAATAAAGCATGCCTAACATCTCTTGAAGAATGCGCTTTTCATTTCCATCCTTTTTGCTTACATACATCGCCAAACAACACATAGTTTCATCACCGTTACTGATGTCTATAGCAAGTCTTTTTGAAGATATGAATTTGCTAGCCTTTTCTAAATAATAGACGCATGTACAGAAGGAATATACTTCGAGAGTGAGCAGACATAGCTCGAAAACCAGTTGTGCAACAATCAAGTACCACTGCATTTTCAATTTTTCTTTATGGAAAGTTGAATGTGAATATCTGAAATCGCTTCAATCACTAGACTGCTACCATGATGGTTAAATGCGTTAAGACGTTCAGCAATTTTTATCATATGTCTTTTAAAAAATTCTTGGGGTGATCTACCACTTCCATTGGGAATAAGAAGCAAAATGGAAAGAGCGACTTTCCACCTCTTTCCTTTCCAAAATGACTAAACTTAATTTTCGCAACTAATCGCGCCATGATAATGCTATCAGAGAATGTATTCATTAACTCTAGAAATAAGTGCTAGCATCATCGAACCACTGCTTCGATGTCGGTCTCATCTTTATGAAATTTTATCACATAATCTTGAACAGCTCCTTTAAACTTTGCCTATGAAAACGTAATGTTCCGCAGTCGTTTGAGAAAGACATGATCGCCCTTTATCTAACCCATCCCATTGCATGAAAACAACAACTCTTCTCATAGTAAACATTTATTGAATAACGTAACAAGCATGCATTTATAAATCATGGTTTGAAAGAGATAAAATAGATACAGCTGATAACTATCATACAGCGAGCAATGATAACCATACAGGACTTTGGCAGTGTTGAGGTAAGGAGGAAAGAAGCATTGGTTATGAACGTAGCTACTACAACGAACAGACAAAATAGGAACACACAAATCCTTAAAACGTTTCGTGACTTCATGATAATGTTGATTCACTCTACTATCCCAAGGCGGGAGCAAAATATCATCAATGATTAGATTGGGAAATACTTTCCTCTCCTTACAGGATTATTACAAAAGATGCGTATAAAATTGAATGCAGCTTACCATCGTTTTAAGTCAATAAGAAGTGCACTCTCACAAGTAAAGCCATAGTCTTGCAAATATTTCAGATTAAGTCCATGAATGTGTTTTCTCGCCCATTGATCAACATTGGGATCACAGTTGGCATGTTTGATGATAGACACTAACAATCTGATATGTCCAATTGTTCATAGCAATAGCACTGAGCTCCTGTACAGGTTCACCCTCACAATCCATAAAAATGATGATAGAAGCCTAAAAACGGAAATTTACCACATCTAAGGAAGCGTTCTATACACTATTACAAAATGAGTATTTACATCGATGCTTTTCACGACAAAATACACAAATGATATGATGGCAACGAAGAAGTAAAATGTATCTAATAAGACCACGTCTACGACACTCAAAGCACATAAGCGAATTGTCATATCTCTTTTGATTTTGGGTAGAGTTAGGAAAGACTATAATTCTCCTCTCTTTGATTTGCGTTTTGATGTAGCATTCTTCTCCGACTTGCGCTTCGTACCACTGCTGTTAAGGATTCCTATTTTTCTCTTTTTATTTTTTTGTTCCTTTTTTTTGTCTTCTGTTTTCTTAGACGCATTGATCAATTTATGTCGTCCACGTTGGGTGGTTCGGAATATATAAAATGGATTCCATATGGCATGAGAAGAGGCTATTTATTATCCGTGTGTCGACCATAATATACCCATTCACTTGAAAAGGATATCCCAAGTACCTTCCTCCGAGCTCATCACATCTGATGGGTTATTGAATGATCTCCATCCTTCTTATAGGTAAGTACAACCAATGTGAATACCGGTAGGCAATGTGATTAACCATCCCAAATCTTTCCCTCTATTTATATGTCCGTATGGTTAGTGATGTCACGATTTATAGGGAGTATCCTTTGTCATCTCTCGCCTTCCACTCTTGAGCAAGAGGAGTAGGAATGTCCATATTTAATGTCACGTACTCCTCAATAATATCAAGTTGGTGGCGAATGTACGGACTCACGGGGATCAGTATGTAGTCCCCATACTGATTGTGCATTATCTTGACATCCGTGGAAGGGAGCATTCCCGTTTGGAGTACTACGCTATGATCATCATAACGCAAGGCTTTTTAAATTTACGCTGTAGCGGTGTAGGATTATGTACCTTGGATGTTTCTTCCACTGGCCTCAGTTGTAGATGATCTGAGAAAAAAGACTGAACTAGAAAAACAGAGACAAACCGTAGCGAACCTTGTAACGTTTGACCCGCCATTTTGTCCCTACTTAGTGCAGCAGATGGAGTAGATGCCTGAAAATGAAAAAAGATTGTATTAAGTTTACGTTCAAGGGAGGAGAGGGATGGAAGTAGCGACTTACCATTTTAGTTTGGGTAATAGAACATCAAACTAGAGGAAAGAGGAACTAGAGAGAGAGAAAATGTGCGTCCGTCACTCGTGTGATTCAAGTCGATGGAATGATTTCTCACTGTGGAAGGCTCGCTATTTATAAAGAAATGCTTGATTCTCATTGGATGATGATCCTCAATTGGACAATAACATCAAGCTGATTCCAAATCTGGTCTCTGTTTTTCCAATCGATGCCTTCGTTTTGAAGCTACAGGTCCAAAACGTCCCAAATTTCTAACTCTGTCGTTTTTTCGCCAATGTCCCAAAATCTTAAATGGCGTCTCACATCTAAACGAAGACAGATAGGAACAAGCCGATTCTTTCACTGAATTTGTCTCACTCTTAGCTTTCAAACGAGCTATCGCACGACAAAATCCGTCCACTGGAAGCCAAAATCGAAGCAAGCTGTCCAGAGGGGGGGAGGAGGTCAGTGAAATTTGATGAAAAATGTTTTGGTGACGGTCCCAGGTCGAAATTCCACACTTTGGAAAATTTTCAAAATTTTACCCATACAAAGTCACTCTGACACTTAGGATTTTTTCAGGTGAGCGAGCTCCGACCTAAAATCTTGTAAACGCTCTAACTTTTGAACGAAGACAGATAGGAACAAGCCGATTCTTTCACTGAATTTGTCTCACTCTTAGCTTTCAAACGAGCTATCGCACGACAAAATCCGTACACTGGAAGCCAAAATCGAAGCAAGCTGTCCAGAGGGGGGGGGGACGGCAGTGAAAATTTTTTCTCTCCGATTTCGCTGGAAACATCCTTCCTAACCCAAAATTTCACGTAGATTCCGAATCTGGCCTCCGTTTTCTCATCCGATGCTTCGTTTGGGCGCTACACACCAAAACGTCCCAAATTCTAACTCTGTCGTTTTTTCGAAAAATGTTGAAAATTTTTTCTCGCCGATTGACTTGAAACTCACCATACAGATAGAGAATTTCACGCTGATTCCAAATCTGAAATCCGTTTTCCAATCCGATGCTTCGTTTTGAAGCTACAGCCCAAAACGTCCCAAATTCTAACTCTGTCGTTTTTCACCAATGTCCCAAAATCTTAAATGGCGTCTCACATCTAAACGAAGACAGATAGGAACAAGCCGATTCTTTCAGTGAATTTGTCTCACTCTTAGCTTTCAAACGAGCTATGGCACGACAAAATCCGTCCACTGGAAGCCAAAATCGAAGCAAGCTGTCCAGAGGGGGGGGGACGTCAGCGAAAAATTTTTTCTCTCCGATTTCGCTGGAAACATCCTTCCTAACCCAAAATTTCACGTAGATTCCGAATCTGGCCTCCGTTTTCTCATCAACCACTCCTTCCACTCGAAACAACAACCATTTACCAACCCAACAGTTCAGCAGATTGCACCAAAAACATCACACACTATAGCCTCAACACTAATCCTGAGGCGGTCGCCCAAGTCCACCACGCACTCTAAAAAAAACTCTATCGTTCCAGAGGGGGGGGGGGGACTCAGACCCGAAGCACCACGGCGGCCGACCACGGACACTCTGCTGCCGTTTCCAGATTGTGTGGATGGGGGGGGGCGCGGTCGAGTGTTTGTACATTTTGCTTTACTACT
>CAJQUW010007904.1:0-38747 GCA_907163375.1 Prostheceraeus crozeri | reverse complement strand
GTCGTTTTTTCGAAAAAATGTTGAAAATTTTTTCTCGCCGATTGACTTGAAACTCACCATACAGATTGAGAATTTGACGCTGATTCCAAATCTGAAATCCGTTTTCCCATCCGATGCTTCGTTTTGAAGCTACAGCCCAAAACGTCCCAAATTCTAACTCTGTCGTTTTTCGCCAATGTCCCAAAATCTTAAATGGCGTCTCACATCTAAACGAAGACAGATAGGAACAAGCCGATTCTTTCACTGAATTTGTCTCACTCTTAGCTTTCAAACGAGCTATCGCACGACAAAATCCGTCCACTAGAAGCCAAAATCGAAGCAAGCTGTCCAGAGGGGGGGGGACGTCAGTGAAATTTCAAAATTTGATGAAAATTGTTTTGGTGACGGTCCCAGGTCGAAATTCCACACTTTGGAAAATTTTCAAAATTTTACCCATACAAAGTCACTCTGACACTTAGGATTTTTTCAGGTAAGCGAGCTCCGACCTAAAATCTTGTAACCGCTCTAACTTTTGAACGAAGACAGATAGGATCAAGCCGATTCTTTCACTGAATTTGTCTCACTCTTAGCTTTCAAACGAGCTATCGCACGACAAAATCCGTCCACTGGAAGCCAAAATCGAAGCAAGCTGTCCAGAGGGGGGGGGACGTCAGTGAAAATTTTTTCTCTCCGATTGAGCTGGAAATACACCATTTCCATGTAGAATTTGACGCTGAATCCGAATCTGGCCTCCGTTTTCCCATCCGATGCTTCGTTTTGGCTCTACAGTAGGCAGCCATCGCAAAAATTCTAACTCGTTTTTTCGAAAAATGTTGAAAATTTTTTCTCTCCGATTGACATGAAACTCACCATACAGATAAAGAATTTGACGCTGATTCCAAATCTGAAATCCGTTTTCCCATCCGATGCTTCGTTTTGGCTCTACAGTAGGCAGCCATCGCAAAAATTCTAACTCTGTCGTTTTTTCGAAAAATGTTGAAAATTTTTTCTCTCCGATTGACTTGAAACTCACCATACAGATAAAGAATTTGACGCTGATTCCAAATCTGAAATCCGTTTTCCAATCCGATGCTTCGTTTTGAAGCTAGAGCCCAAAACGTCCCAAATTCTAACTCTGTCGTTTTTCGCCAATGTCCCAAAATCTTAAATGGCGTCTCACATCTAAACGAAGACAGATAGGAACAAGCCGATTTTTTCACTGAATTTGTCTCACTCTTAGCTTTCAAACGAGCTATCGCACGACAAAATCCGTCCACTAGAAGCCAAAATCGAAGCAAGCTGTCCAGAGGGGGGGGACGTCAGTGAAATTTCAAAATTTGATGAAAAATGTTTTGGTGACGGTCCCAGGTCGAAATTCTACACTTTGGAAAATTTTCAAAATTTTACCCATACAAAGTCACTCTGACACTTAGGATTTTTTCAGGTAAGCGAGCTCCGACCTAAAATCTTGTAACCGCTCTAACTTTTGAACGAAGACAGATAGGAACAAGCCGATTCTTTCACTGAATTTGTCTCACTCTTAGCTTTCAAACGAGCTATCGCACGACAAAATCCGTCCACTGGAAGCCAAAATCGAAGCAAGCTGTCCAGAGGGGGGGGGACGTCAGTGAAAATTTTTTCTCTCCGATTGAGCTGGAAATACACCATTTCCATGTAGAATTTGACGCTGAATCCGAATCTGGCCTCCGTTTTCCCATCCGATGCTTCGTTTGGCTCTACAGTAGGCAGCCATCGCAAAAATTCTAACTCTGTCGTTTTTTCGAAAAATGTTGAAAATTTTTTCTCTCCGATTGACTTGAAACTCACCATACAGATAGAGAATTTCACGCTGATTCCAAATCTGAAATCCGTTTTCCCATCCGATGCTTCGTTTTGAAGCTAGAGCCCAAAACGTCCCAAATTCTAACTCTGTCGTTTTTCGCCAATGTCCCAAAATCTTAAATGGCGTCTCACATCTAAACGAAGACAGATAGGAACAAGCCGATTCTTTCACTGAATTTGTCTCACTCTTAGCTTTCAAACGAGCTATCGCACGACAAAATCCGTCCACTGGAAGCCAAAATCGAAGCAAGCTGTCCAGAGGGGGGGGGACGTCAGTGAAAATTTTTTCTCTCCGATTGAGCTGGAAATACACCATTTCCATGTAGAATTTGACGCTGAATCCGAATCTGGCCTCCGTTTTCCCATCCGATGCTTCGTTTTGGCTCTACAGTAGGCAGCCATCGCAAAAATTCTAACTCTGTCGTTTTTTCGAAAAATGTTGAAAATTTTTTCTCTCCGATTGACTTGAAACTCACCATACAGATAGAGAATTTGACGCTGATTCCAAATCTGAAATCCGTTTTCCCATCCGATGCTTCGTTTTGAAGCTGGAGCCCAAAACGTCCCAAATTCTAACTCTGTCGTTTTTCGCCAATGTCCCAAAATCTTAAATGGCGTCTCACATCTAAATGAAGACAGATAGGAACAAGCCGATTCTTTCACTGAATTTGTCTCACTCTTAGCTTTCAAACGAGCTATCGCACGACAAAATCCGTCCACTAGAAGCCAAAATCGAAGCAAGCTGTCCAGAGGGGGGGGACGTCAGTGAAATTTCAAATTTGATGAAAAATGTTTTGGTGACGGTCCCAGGTCGAAATTCTACACTTTGGAAAATTTTCAAAATTTTACCCATACAAAGTCACTCTGACACTTAGGATTTTTTCAGGTAAGCGAGCTCCGACCTAAAATCTTGTAACCGCTCTAACTTTTGAACGAAGACAGATAGGAACAAGCCGATTCTTTCACTGAATTTGTCTCACTCTTAGCTTTCAAACGAGCTATCGCACGACAAAATCCGTCCACTGGAAGCCAAAATCGAAGCAAGCTGTCCAGAGGGGGGGGACGTCAGTGAAAATTTTTTCTCTCCGATTGAGCTGGAAATACACCATTTCCATGTAGAATTTGACGCTGAATCCGAATCTGGCCTCCGTTTTCCCATCCGATGCTTCGTTTTGGCTCTACAGTAGGCAGCCATCGCAAAAATTCTAACTCTGTCGTTTTTTCGAAAAATGTTGAAAATTTTTTCTCTCCGATTGACATGAAACTCACCATACAGATAGAGAATTTCACGCTGATTCCAAATCTGAAATCCGTTTTCCCATCCGATGCTTCGTTTTGAAGCTGGAGCCCAAAACGTCCCAAATTCTAACTCTGTCGTTTTTCGCCAATGTCCCAAAATCTTAAATGGTGTCTCACATCTAAATGAAGACAGATAGGAACAAGCCGATTCTTTCACTGAATTTGTCTCACTCTTAGCTTTCAAACGAGCTATCGCACGACAAAATCCGTCCACTAGAAGCCAAAATCGAAGCAAGCTGTCCAGAGGGGGGGGGACGTCAGTGAAATTTCAAAATTTGATGAAAAATGTTTTGGTGACGGTCCCAGGTCGAAATTCTACACTTTGGAAAATTTTCAAAATTTTACCCATACAAAGTCACTCTGACACTTAGGATTTTTTCAGGTAAGCGAGCTCCGACCTAAAATCTTGTAACCGCTCTAACTTTTGAACGAAGACAGATAGGAACAAGCCGATTCTTTCACTGAATTTGTCTCACTCTTAGCTTTCAAACGAGCTATCGCACGACAAAATCCGTCCACTGGAAGCCAAAATCGAAGCAAGCTGTCCAGAGGGGGGGGGACGTCAGTGAAAATTTTTTCTCTCCGATTGAGCTGGAAATACACCATTTCCATGTAGAATTTGACGCTGAATCCGAATCTGGCCTCCGTTTTCCCATCCGATGCTTCGTTTTGGCTCTACAGTAGGCAGCCATCGCAAAAAATTCTAACTCTGTCGTTTTTTCGAAAAATGTTGAAAATTTTTTCTCTCCGATTGACATGAAACTCACCATACAGATAGAGAATTTGACGCTGATTCCAAATCTGAAATCCGTTTTCCCATCCGATGCTTCGTTTTGAAGCTGGAGCCCAAAACGTCCCAAATTCTAACTCTGTCGTTTTTCGCCAATGTCCCAAAATCTTAAATGGCGTCTCACATCTAAATGAAGACAGATAGGAACAAGCCGATTCTTTCACTGAATTTGTCTCACTCTTAGCTTTCAAACGAGCTATCGCACGACAAAATCCGTCCACTAGAAGCCAAAATCGAAGCAAGCTGTCCAGAGGGGGGGGGACGTCAGTGAAATTTCAAAATTTGATGAAAAATGTTTTGGTGACGGTCCCAGGTCGAAATTCTACACTTTGGAAAATTTTCAAAATTTTACCCATACAAAGTCACTCTGACACTTAGGATTTTTTCAGGTAAGCGAGCTCCGACCTAAAATCTTGTAACCGCTCTAACTTTTGAACGAAGACAGATAGGAACAAGCCGATTCTTTCACTGAATTTGTCTCACTCTTAGCTTTCAAACGAGCTATCGCACGACAAAATCCGTCCACTGGAAGCCAAAATCGAAGCAAGCTGTCCAGAGGGGGGGGGACGTCAGTGAAAATTTTTTCTCTCCGATTGAGCTGGAAATACACCATTTCCATGTAGAATTTGACGCTGAATCCGAATCTGGCCTCCGTTTTCCCATCCGATGCTTCGTTTTGGCTCTACAGTAGGCAGCCATCGCAAAAATTCTAACTCTGTCGTTTTTTCGAAAAATGTTGAAAATTTTTTCTCTCCGATTGACTTGAAACTCACCATACAGATAGAGAATTTCACGCTGATTCCAAATCTGAAATCCGTTTTCCCATCCGATGCTTCGTTTTGAAGCTGGAGCCCAAAACGTCCCAAATTCTAACTCTGTCGTTTTTCGCCAATGTCCCAAAATCTTAAATGGTGTCTCACATCTAAACGAAGACAGATAGGAACAAGCCGATTCTTTCACTGAATTTGTCTCACTCTTAGCTTTCAAACGAGCTATCGCACGACAAAATCCGTCCACTAGAAGCCAAAATCGAAGCAAGCTGTCCAGAGGGGGGGGGACGTCAGTGAAATTTCAAAATTTGATGAAAAATGTTTTGGTGACGGTCCCAGGTCGAAATTCTACACTTTGGAAAATTTTCAAAATTTTACCCATACAAAGTCACTCTGACACTTAGGATTTTTTCAGGTAAGCGAGCTCCGACCTAAAATCTTGTAACCGCTCTAACTTTTGAACGAAGACAGATAGGAACAAGCCGATTCTTTCACTGAATTTGTCTCACTCTTAGCTTTCAAACGAGCTATCGCACGACAAAATCCGTCCACTGGAAGCCAAAATCGAAGCAAGCTGTCCAGAGGGGGGGGGACGTCAGTGAAAATTTTTTCTCTCCGATTGAGCTGGAAATACACCATTTCCATGTAGAATTTGACGCTGAATCCGAATCTGGCCTCCGTTTTCCCATCCGATGCTTCGTTTTGGCTCTACAGTAGGTAGCCATCGCAAAAATTCTAACTCTGTCGTTTTTTCGAAAAATGTTGAAAATTTTTTCTCTCCGATTGACATGAAACTCACCATACAGATAAAGAATTTGACGCTGATTCCAAATCTGAAATCCGTTTTCCCATCCGATGCTTCGTTTTGAAGCTGGAGCCCAAAACGTCCCAAATTCTAACTCTGTCGTTTTTCGCCAATGTCCCAAAATCTTAAATGGCGTCTCACATCTAAATGAAGACAGATAGGAACAAGCCGATTCTTTCACTGAATTTGTCTCACTCTTAGCTTTCAAACGAGCTATCGCACGACAAAATCCGTCCACTAGAAGCCAAAATCGAAGCAAGCTGTCCAGAGGGGGGGGGACGTCAGTGAAATTTCAAAATTTGATGAAAAATGTTTTGGTGACGGTCCCAGGTCGAAATTCTACACTTTGGAAAATTTTCAAAATTTTACCCATACAAAGTCACTCTGACACTTAGGATTTTTTCAGGTAAGCGAGCTCCGACCTAAAATCTTGTAACCGCTCTAACTTTTGAACGAAGACAGATAGGAACAAGCCGATTCTTTCACTGAATTTGTCTCACTCTTAGCTTTCAAACGAGCTATCGCACGACAAAATCCGTCCACTGGAAGCCAAAATCGAAGCAAGCTGTCCAGAGGGGGGGGGACGTCAGTGAAAATTTTTTCTCTCCGATTGAGCTGGAAATACACCATTTCCATGTAGAATTTGACGCTGAATCCGAATCTGGCCTCCATTTTCCCATCCGATGCTTCGTTTTGGCTCTACAGTAGGCAGCCATCGCAAAAATTCTAACTCTGTCGTTTTTTCGAAAAATGTTGAAAATTTTTTCCCTCCGATTGACTTGAAACTCACCATACAGATAGAGAATTTCACGCTGATTCCAAATCTGAAATCCGTTTTCCCATCCGATGCTTCGTTTTGAAGCTGGAGCCCAAAACGTCCCAAATTCTAACTCTGTCGTTTTTCGCCAATGTCCCAAAATCTTAAATGGTGTCTCACATCTAAACGAAGACAGATAGGAACAAGCCGATTCTTTCACTGAATTTGTCTCACTCTTAGCTTTCAAACGAGCTATCGCACGACAAAATCCGTCCACTAGAAGCCAAAATCGAAGCAAGCTGTCCAGAGGGGGGGGGCGTCAGTGAAATTTCAAAATTTGATGAAAAATGTTTTGGTGACGGTCCCAGGTCGAAATTCTACACTTTGGAAAATTTTCAAAATTTTACCCATACAAAGTCACTCTGGCACTTAGGATTTTTTCAGGTAAGCGAGCTCCGACCTAAAATCTTGTAACCGCTCTAACTTTTGAACGAAGACAGATAGGAACAAGCCGATTCTTTCACTGAATTTGTCTCACTCTTAGCTTTCAAACGAGCTATCGCACGACAAAATCCGTCCACTGGAAGCCAAAATCGAAGCAAGCTGTCCAGAGGGGGGGGGACGTCAGTGAAAATTTTTTCTCTCCGATTGAGCTGGAAATACACCATTTCCATGTAGAATTTGACGCTGAATCCGAATCTGGCCTCCGTTTTCCCATCCGATGCTTCGTTTTGGCTCTACAGTAGGTAGCCATCGCAAAAATTCTAACTCTGTCGTTTTTTCGAAAAATGTTGAAAATTTTTTCTCTCCGATTGACATGAAACTCACCATACAGATAAAGAATTTGACGCTGATTCCAAATCTGAAATCCGTTTTCCCATCCGATGCTTCGTTTTGAAGCTGGAGCCCAAAACGTCCCAAATTCTAACTCTGTCGTTTTTCGCCAATGTCCCAAAATCTTAAATGGCGTCTCACATCTAAATGAAGACAGATAGGAACAAGCCGATTCTTTCACTGAATTTGTCTCACTCTTAGCTTTCAAACGAGCTATCGCACGACAAAATCCGTCCACTAGAAGCCAAAATCGAAGCAAGCTGTCCAGAGGGGGGGGGACGTCAGTGAAATTTCAAAATTTGATGAAAAATGTTTTGGTGACGGTCCCAGGTCGAAATTCTACACTTTGGAAAATTTTCAAAATTTTACCCATACAAAGTCACTCTGACACTTAGGATTTTTTCAGGTAAGCGAGCTCCGACCTAAAATCTTGTAACCGCTCTAACTTTTGAACGAAGACAGATAGGAACAAGCCGATTCTTTCACTGAATTTGTCTCACTCTTAGCTTTCAAACGAGCTATCGCACGACAAAATCCGTCCACTGGAAGCCAAAATCGAAGCAAGCTGTCCAGAGGGGGGGGGACGTCAGTGAAAATTTTTTCTCTCCGATTGAGCTGGAAATACACCATTTCCATGTAGAATTTGACGCTGAATCCGAATCTGGCCTCCATTTTCCCATCCGATGCTTCGTTTTGGCTCTACAGTAGGCAGCCATCGCAAAAATTCTAACTCTGTCGTTTTTTCGAAAAATGTTGAAAATTTTTTCCCTCCGATTGACTTGAAACTCACCATACAGATAGAGAATTTCACGCTGATTCCAAATCTGAAATCCGTTTTCCCATCCGATGCTTCGTTTTGAAGCTGGAGCCCAAAACGTCCCAAATTCTAACTCTGTCGTTTTTCGCCAATGTCCCAAAATCTTAAATGGTGTCTCACATCTAAACGAAGACAGATAGGAACAAGCCGATTCTTTCACTGAATTTGTCTCACTCTTAGCTTTCAAACGAGCTATCGCACGACAAAATCCGTCCACTAGAAGCCAAAATCGAAGCAAGCTGTCCAGAGGGGGGGGGCGTCAGTGAAATTTCAAAATTTGATGAAAAATGTTTTGGTGACGGTCCCAGGTCGAAATTCTACACTTTGGAAAATTTTCAAAATTTTACCCATACAAAGTCACTCTGGCACTTAGGATTTTTTCAGGTAAGCGAGCTCCGACCTAAAATCTTGTAACCGCTCTAACTTTTGAACGAAGACAGATAGGAACAAGCCGATTCTTTCACTGAATTTGTCTCACTCTTAGCTTTCAAACGAGCTATCGCACGACAAAATCCGTCCACTGGAAGCCAAAATCGAAGCAAGCTGTCCAGAGGGGGGGGACGTCAGTGAAAATTTTTTCTCTCCGATTGAGCTGGAAATACACCATTTCCATGTAGAATTTGACGCTGAATCCGAATCTGGCCTCCGTTTTCCCATCCGATGCTTCGTTTTGGCTCTACAGTAGGTAGCCATCGCAAAAATTCTAACTCTGTCGTTTTTTCGAAAAATGTTGAAAATTTTTTCTCTCCGATTGACTTGAAACTCACCATACAGATAAAGAATTAGACGCTGATTCCAAATCTGAAATCCGTTTTCCCATCCGATGCTTCGTTTTGAAGCTGGAGCCCAAAACGTCCCAAATTCTAACTCTGTCGTTTTTCGCCAATGTCCCAAAATCTTAAATGGCGTCTCACATCTAAATGAAGACAGATAGGAACAAGCCGATTCTTTCACTGAATTTGTCTCACTCTTAGCTTTCAAACGAGCTATCGCACGACAAAATCCGTCCACTGGAAGCCAAAATCGAAGCAAGCTGTCCAGAGGGGGGGGGACGTCAGTGAAATTTCAAAATTTGATGAAAAATGTTTTGGTGACGGTCCCAGGTCGAAATTCTACACTTTGGAAAATTTTCAAAATTTTACCCATACAAAGTCACTCTGACACTTAGGATTTTTTCAGGTAAGCGAGCTCCGACCTAAAATCTTGTAACCGCTCTAACTTTTGAACGAAGACAGATAGGAACAAGCCGATTCTTTCACTGAATTTGTCTCACTCTTAGCTTTCAAACGAGCTATCGCACGACAAAATCCGTCCACTGGAAGCCAAAATCGAAGCAAGCTGTCCAGAGGGGGGGGGGACGTCAGTGAAAATTTTTTCTCTCCGATTGAGCTGGAAATACACCATTTCCATGTAGAATTTGACGCTGAATCCGAATCTGGCCTCCATTTTCCCATCCGATGCTTCGTTTTGGCTCTACAGTAGGCAGCCATCGCAAAAATTCTAACTCTGTCGTTTTTTCGAAAAATGTTGAAAATTTTTTCCCTCCGATTGACTTGAAACTCACCATACAGATAGAGAATTTGACGCTGATTCCAAATCTGAAATCCGTTTTCCCATCCGATGCTTCGTTTTGAAGCTGGAGCCCAAAACGTCCCAAATTCTAACTCTGTCGTTTTTCGCCAATGTCCCAAAATCTTAAATGGTGTCTCACATCTAAACGAAGACAGATAGGAACAAGCCGATTCTTTCACTGAATTTGTCTCACTCTTAGCTTTCAAACGAGCTATCGCACGACAAAATCCGTCCACTAGAAGCCAAAATCGAAGCAAGCTGTCCAGAGGGGGGGGGACGTCAGTGAAATTTCAAAATTTGATGAAAAATGTTTTGGTGACGGTCCCAGGTCGAAATTCTACACTTTGGAAAATTTTCAAAATTTTACCCATACAAAGTCACTCTGGCACTTAGGATTTTTTCAGGTAAGCGAGCTCCGACCTAAAATCTTGTAACCGCTCTAACTTTTGAACGAAGACAGATAGGAACAAGCCGATTCTTTCACTGAATTTGTCTCACTCTTAGCTTTCAAACGAGCTATCGCACGACAAAATCCGTCCACTGGAAGCCAAAATCGAAGCAAGCTGTCCAGAGGGGGGGGGACGTCAGTGAAAATTTTTTCTCTCCGATTGAGCTGGAAATACACCATTTCCATGTAGAATTTGACGCTGAATCCGAATCTGGCCTCCGTTTTCCCATCCGATGCTTCGTTTTGGCTCTACAGTAGGCAGCCATCGCAAAAATTCTAACTCTCGTTTTTTCGAAAAATGTTGAAAATTTTTTCTCTCCGATTGACATGAAACTCACCATACAGATAAAGAATTTGACGCTGATTCCAAATCTGAAATCCGTTTTCCCATCCGATGCTTCGTTTTGAAGCTGGAGCCCAAAACGTCCCAAATTCTAACTCTGTCGTTTTTCGCCAATGTCCCAAAATCTTAAATGGCGTCTCACATCTAAATGAAGACAGATAGGAACAAGCCGATTCTTTCACTGAATTTGTCTCACTCTTAGCTTTCAAACGAGCTATCGCACGACAAAATCCGTCCACTGGAAGCCAAAATCGAAGCAAGCTGTCCAGAGGGGGGGGGGACGTCAGTGAAAATTTTTTCTCTCCGATTGAGCTGGAAATACACCATTTCCATGTAGAATTTGACGCTGAATCCGAATCTGGCCTCCGTTTTCCCATCCGATGCTTCGTTTTGGCTCTACAGTAGGCAGCCATCGCAAAAATTCTAACTCTGTCGTTTTTTCGAAAAATGTTGAAAATTTTTTCTCTCCGATTGACATGAAACTCACCATACAGATAATAAATTTGACGCTGATTCCAAATCTGAAATCCGTTTTCCCATCCGATGCTTCGTTTTGAAGCTGGAGCCCAAAACGTCCCAAATTCTAACTATGTCGTTTTTCGCCAATGTCCCAAAATCTTAAATGGTGTCTCACATCTAAACGAAGACAGATAGGAACAAGCCGATTCTTTCACTGAATTTGTCTCACTCTTAGCTTTCAAACGAGCTATCGCACGACAAAATCCGTCCACTGGAAGCCAAAATCGAAGCAAGCTGTCCAGAGGGGGGGGGACGTCAGCGAAAATTTTTTCTCTCCGATTGACTTGAAACTCATCCTACCGATGCAGAATTTCACGCTGAATCCGAATCTGCCCTCCGTTTTGTCATCCGATGCTTCGTTTGGGCGCTACACACCAAAACGTCCCAAATTTTAACTCTGTTAAAATTTTGAAGAAAAATTTTTTCTCGCCGATTGAGCTGGAAATCACACCACAGATGCAGAATTTTACGCTGAATCCGAATCTGGCAGCCATTTCACCATCCACGACAACCTAGACGGTCGCCCACGTCAACCTAGACGGTCGCCCACGTCAACCTAGACGGTCGCCCACGTCAACCTGGACGGTCGCCCAAGTCAACCAGGCGGTCGGACCAACTCACTCGAGTTTCACACTCTGTCGTTGCAGAGGGGGGGGGGAGTCAGCGAACATGTTGTGAACGTGAACCCACCTGGCCGGCACACCACGACAGACCACAACCTCTGTCGTTCCAGAGGGGGGGGGAGGGCGCGCTGTGTTTATTATGGACCTTTTGTTACTACTCAGGTAGCTTCGCGGGCTGGACAAAGAGCTCGATTGTCCTTCTCATGACGGTAGTTTCCACAGTTGTAGCACTTTCCTTTACCGCGGGGTATTGCAGCAACAGTAGGCACATCGTCCTCAATAATGTCAGTAGCAGCACCAGTGGACAAGGCAACATCGGATGATGCAGCATACGATTCAGAATGTTTCTGGGCCTGTTCCAGAGCCCTAGCCTGCAAAAAGGCAGTTTCGAGGTCCAATCTGTAGTTTTCAAGTAGCCGGGTTCGTATAAGAGGACTCGAAACTCCTCGAATGAATGCATCGCGAACGAAATCATCTCTGTTTCTCTCTGCGGAAACGTCTTGAAAATTGCAATCCATTGCCAACCGAACAAGGGCGCGTCGAAAAGTGTCCAGATCTTCTTCCGGCTTCTGAGACCTTGTAGACAACACCTGACGAGCATGTATTTCGCTGGGGATTTTCACGTAGGTGGCTGCAAGCAAATCGATCGCAGAATCGTAGTCATCGCACTGCTCGATGATTTCGGAGACATTGACACCAACATGGAGGAAAAGCAGCTCCAACTGGTCGGGGTTTTTGTCTTCGACTGTTGATAGGAAATATTTGAAGCCACGGTACCACAACTTCCACGCCTTGGAACTTTGCGGATCGTTTGGCGAAGTGTTGAAGCGATCAACACGGATTATTTTCTCCATGTTATTCTGTAGGTTTTCAGCCAATAAAATTGTCGTGCCGAAGCTATGGAGTCGAGTAGAGATCAGAAAACATTCGGTTGATAAGCATAGGCTTTTATTGGCTGAAAACAGAACTACGACTGTTGCGACAATTTGAAAAGTGACTACATAAAACAACATAGAGAGTTCATACTAATAGTACTGCTAAACAATCACAATGCACGACACCGACTTTGATCAGGCATACCACGAGACAGCCAAATGTTTCTTCGGATCAAGGCAGTTCTTCTCGTTGATCCCTGCAATTTTTCCAGTCTTTTTCTTCTTTCCAGGAGGAGTCTCCTGCGCTTGAATAGGCCAGCGGCAGGCCTCCGCTCAGACGCTGCCTGTGACGCACGTAGCATCTTCCAAGAGTTGGCCATGTTTGGCAATAAATGTGTAGGCCTATAATGGGCTTCTTCGAATATCCGTTCGATGAAAGCAAGAAAACCCACGTTTTTGTTTGGCCTTCAAGGAATACTTGATGGTCAACTGAGCCGATACATTGGCAACATGAGCTTGAGCATGTAAAACATGTATCACAATATGTATCAGACCTGCCGCCTTTATGAACATCTTGTAGTTGCATGCACGTAGTTTTGAGGTCTTTGAAGAAAGTCATTTTGCTAGTGCAAAGTACAAAATCGATGTATATTACAACATATGTTGGCCTCCTTTGAAAAATTGTGTGTAAACCTATGCGCTAAAATGACAAAAGTGCATCAAGAATAGCTAGCCGCACATACCTATGTACAAGCAACAATTAGTTATAAAATCCTCTAAAATAATTATCTCTTTTGCCCGATAAATGACAAAAGAATTTTTAAAAAATGACTAGGGGTAGGGTAGAGGGTCTGATTTTTTTTGATGGATTTGGACGATTTACGAGACCCAACCGATTTCGGCCTTTCAAGGCGGAATATCGAAAATTTCCCCCTGTAGGCGGAAAATTCTCATAGGTGATGGCATAATATATAACGGCATACGTGTCAGGTGTTAATTGATACCTGAGTGCTAAAGGCTAATGAAGATGGCAGATCTTGGTATGGTTTTTATAAATGCTGAGATCTATCTGTTTTAGGAGTGTGATGTGTGTTTGGTGTCGTCTGCGTGGCTAGGAGCAGCAGAGCAGGTCCTGGACAACGGATGCACCACCAATGGCAGGAGGAGGAGTAGCACCTTACCCCAGGTCTGGGCCCGATGGCACCGGATATGTCCCGCTGGTAGTCCTGGTCTCCACTCCTGCTGTTGAAGTGCTTGTGCCAAGCAAGTCGTCGGTTAAGGTTAGAGGAGAAGGGGAGAGTGGAAAACGGGCAGGCTGAGCTCGCTAGCCGTGGTGAAGGCAATCAGCCTAGGAGATGGACACTTCGATATCAAATGCTCCATGGACAACTCATGTCGTAAAACCGAGGTTGAGGGTAAGCAAGGGCATGCTCCTCGTAGAAAACAAGGCTCCAACAAATCCTCATGAACTGTGCAAGAAATGTAATGGCCCCCAGTTCCCGGAAGCTCTTCAATGGGCAGGGGGTGCGAAGAATCTCCGGATCAATTTGCAAAGGTTTAGGGGTGAGGTTTGGCAGTTGGAATGCGATCGGAAGCTTTCGTGGAAGAGGAACCGAAGTCTGTGAAGAGCTGAGAAAAAGGAATGTGGATGTTTGCTGTCTGCAAGAGGTGCGGTGGAGAGGTGAAGGAGCCCGCTTCGTTGGCGTCAGAGGACGAAGATACAAGTTGTGGTGGTCGGGCAATGATGTTGGAAACTCAGGGGTTGGAATACTGGTGAAGGAGGAATTGTGTGAGAAGGTTGTGGAAGTTCGAAGACGGAGCGATAGGGTGATGGGAATGGTGATGGCCTTCGAAGCTGAAGTTGTGCGCGTGGTTTGTGGCTATGCCCCGCAAAGTGGCAGACCAGATTTTGAGAAAGATCGTTTCTATGACGAAATGGCAAGCGAGTGGGAGGTGCAGGGAAGTGACGAGCTGGTGCTAGGTCTTGGCGATTTCAACGGCCACGTCGGGAAGAGCATCGACGGTTTCGAAGGCATACATGGCGGGAATGGCATCGGAGTGAGAAACTTGCAAGGAAAGCGACTCCTAGAGTTCTGCGATGAAAAGACCTTGTGCGTGGCGAACACGTGGTTCCGGAAGGACGAAAAGAAGAAGGTGACCTTCAGTGCCGGTGGCAATGAGACAGAAATCGACTTCGATTGGACAGGAAGATCGGAAACACCTGAAAGATGTGAAAACAATCGCTGGCGAATTGCAGCATCGATTGCTAATTGCAGATTTGGACAAAGCAAGGACACGAAAGATTGTGAGAAAGGAGCGCGTTTCAAGAAGAAAAGTTTGGAAACTTGAAAATGAAGGAACGAGGCTACAATTCCAGGAAAGGGTTGAGCAACTTGTTGATGTTGAAGCGACTGATCTGTGGGATGCTTTCAAGACTGGGGTGCTGCAGGCATGCGATGAAGTTTGTGGAAAGAAGAAAGGAAGACGAGATCGAGGGGATACCTGGTGGTGGAATTATGAAGTATAGAAAGCAATAGCCATGAAAAAGGAAGCGTTTAAAATCCTAAAGATGAATGGTTCAGAAAGCAACAAAGCTAATTACAGGAGCAAGAAAAAGCAGGCGAAGAAAGCTGTTGCAAGGGCTATGAAGCAGGAAGCCGTGAAGGAGATGGAAAAAATGAAGGAAAATCCGCATGAGATCTTCAGACGTGTCAAGATCATGAAGCGTGAAGGGAAAGATGTCGAAGGAGGACGGTGTATGAGGGGGAAAGATGGACGTCTGGGTTTCACGGAGGATGACAGAGGACGAATATGGAAGGAACACATGGAGGTGATAATGAATGAGGAGAATGAATGGGATGAAAAATACCCACGTGGACAAGGTAGAAGGGCCAGAGAAGAATGTCTCCAGAGGCGAAGTGATAAGAGCAATGAATGATATGAAGACAGGGAAAGCAGCTGGGCTGTCAGATGTGTCTGTCGAGATGATCCAAGCGAGTGGAGAAGTCGGAATTCGTGTCATGACGGAAAATTTGTCAGGGTGTCATGGAAGGCAAGGGAATGCCAGAAGAATGGCAAACAAGCGTAGTGGTGCCAGTTTTTAAGGGAAAGGGTGATGCCATGAACTGCGGAGCGTATAGGGGAATCAAACTCCTGGAACATGGGATGAAGATCGTGGAGTGTTGGAGCGGAGAATTCGGGAGTTTGTTTCTTTGGACGAGTCGCAATTTGGCTTCATGCCAGGCAAGGGCACGACAGATGCCATTTTCGTATTGCGAAGATTGCAGGAAGAGTACATGGACAAAGACAAGAAATTGTTCATGTGCTTCGTGGATCTGGAGAAAGCATTCGATCGTGTTCCAAGGCGAGTACTGGAATGGGCGATGCGAAAGAAGGGTCTGACGGAAGTGATGAGAGCGGTGATGAGTTTGTACGATGGGGCAAGGACACAAGTCAGATCTGGATCGAAGTTGTCGGACGTGTTTTCCGTGGAAGTTGGAGTCCACCAAGGGTCCCCGATAAAAAAACTTTGACAAAACTTAACAAGCGCCAGTGTTTTTCCTTTCCAAACTTGGTATGCACCATTGCAATGACAAGCACTTAGTAAGTATTGTTAGTTTACATTCTTGCATCAGAAACTTAGTATCCGCGTATGTAATGCAATTGATAAGTTTACAAAGTAGGAAATTGGATATCTTCCTTACAGTATATAATGCTGCAGGTTAGTGACAGACAGGTGCTATCGTTTCTAGATACATATTTATGAAATGTAGAGTATTGTTCTAAATATCTTTGATTGTTCTACTCTTTTAGTTTCACTTTCCAAACTTGGTATGCACCATTATAACCAAATTATAACGTTAAGCACGTCGTTAATTAAGTTTTAGTTTTCTTGCTCTTTTTATGTGAATTGAAATTGTACTTTTTCACTGTAATTTTTTATTTGGTCATAAATACTGGAGAATGTGAATAAATCATTGTCTGGAGAATGTGAATAAACTGGAGATATACACTGGAGAATGTGAATAAATCATTGAAATTCATAGTTTTTGCAGACCAGACTGCACGCTAGGCTGAATTTTCTTGACCGACCTATTCATTATTTATAAGCAACACACAATTTCGTGTGTTCAAAATTTTTCTGGCTATTCGACATCGTCATTTGATAATGGAATAACACGAGTAGGAAATGAAGTAGACTAGGGAGACCAATTGTATTTCAAAATATTTACAGGTCACTTAACCTATTTCATGCATTATAGAGTGAGTGATTTAACATATACGTAGTGTGCACTACTCTAATGCACCTTGATCATAGAGTAAGGACGGATGACTTTGATGCCAATTACGGATTTGTTTAAAGTTAATCTTTTCGTTTTGGTTCAAAATTAATTTACTCTGATTCGGATTTAGGATTCGCTGAGTGTGGTGGTCAAATTTGTATTTGCTTAGACACGTCTTATGATATCAGGCTTCTATATGTATTCTTAATTCAATATTATTATTCTTGTTCTTAAATAATTGTGGGAAAATTTTCTATTGTGCCATCACCTAATATTCTGATAATGCACGTAATCTCAGCTTAAGTAAAGTGCCTTAAAAAATGTCATTCAATTAGAGATTACGTCCCGCATCGTTGTTTGACATTCATGGCGCACATGCTCTTAGTAGATGTGATTTGATGCAGTAAGAAAAGCTGTTTGAAGTGTACAAAGTTGCACATAGCTAGTTGTTAATTGCGATATGATATGAAGGGTTCTACTGACAACAGGTTTTCTCGTTATAGCAGTATGACTGTAAGTAACTCTGATTATTCGGAACAGTAGCTATGATGAAATTTTGTGTCTTGATAATGTATTGTGTGATGAAACTATTCATGTTGATCTACATGTACATATAAATGTATAATGGGCCTACCTACTTTGATATCACGTGCATTGCAATAAGATACACGTGAAATTTAGTGCACTTCCGTATTACTCTGGGTAATAGCTACTGTCAACTATATATAGTCCGAAATTTCGTTAGTGTAATTTTATGGATATGACTCGTCAGATGTTCAATTTCTCAACTCATCAGCTGTCGGATTTGAGTATGTAATACGTAGTTCTACGTTATATAAGTGTAACAGGTATAGGCGTGATCCAAATACCATGACATGTTCTCTTAGAAGCCCTTATTGAATTCTCACGTTGCTCGCGGATTTATATCAATACCAATTTAATAGTTATAAAATTTAATTTAACATTGAGACCGTTAGTGGTGCATAATTTTCAATGTTGAACTGAATTTCAAAAATACAAAGATTTGCGTTGTTTTTCATGGTCAGTTTGGCATTATCATCTCAAATGACTCAAAAATCTATCAGGAATTTTCCGCGCCTTATTGAGCTGTTAACTTAGTCAATGGTTGATTAGTTAGGATCCTACCACAAGTTTTTTTAATGAATGCTGTCAATTTGTGCACACTGTTAGTCTACCGATGATATTTAGGTAAGCATTTTTTAATTATCACAACCATAATCGGTCAGATACATCCGGCAAATCACCACTGATACATCCCATTTCTATTGATTGGAGGATACATATTTCAAACAAGATATCACCAAATCTAGTCTCAATATCAGTAGTACAGTATGTTGATTGATTGGAGGAAAATTACTTCAACCAATATATGACCAAATCTAGTCTCGATATCAATAGTAAAGTATGTTGTCATTCTACATGCAAAGTGTCAGGTTGATTAGATAAAATTAACGTCATCGCTTTCACCGTCGGATGTGACAAAACTCAACAATATTGATCAGACCTTCAGATTTTTGTATTTTCATTGATTGGTGACGGGATAGGATAAATATTTCAAACAATACATGACCAATCTAGTCTCGATATCAATAGTAAAGTATGTTGTCATTCTACATGCAAAGTTTCAGGTCGATTAGATAAAATTAACGTCATCGCTTTCACTGTCGGATGTGACAAAACTCAGCAATATTGATCAGACCTTCAGATTTTTGTATTTTCATTGATTGGTGACGTGGTAGGATAAATATTTCAAACAATATATGACCAAATCTAGTCTCGATATCAATAGTAAGGTATGTTGTCATTCTACATGCAAAGTTTCAGGTTGATTAGATAAAATTAACGTCATCGCTTTCACTGTCGGATGTGACAAAACTCAACAATATTGATCAGACCTTCAGATTTTTGTATTTTCATTGATTGGTGACGGGATAGGATAAATATTTCAAACAATATATGACCAAATCTAGTCTCGATATCAATAGTAAAGTATGTTGTCATTCTACATGCAAAGTTTCAGGTCGATTAGATAAAATTAACGTCATCGCTTTCACCGTCGGATGTGACAAAACTCAACAATATTGATCAGACCTTCAGATTTTTGTATTTTCATTGATTGGTGACGGGATAGGATAAATATTTCAAACAATACATGACCAATCTAGTCTCGATATCAATAGTAAAGTATGTTGTCATTCTACATGCAAAGTTTCAGGTCGATTAGATAAAATTAACGTCATCGCTTTCACTGTCGGATGTGACAAAACTCAACAATATTGATCAGACCTTCAGATTTTTGTATTTTCATTGATTGGTGACGGGGTAGGATAAATATTTCAAACAATATATGACCAAATCTAGTCTCGATATCAATAGTAAAGTATGTTGTCATTCTACATGCAAAGTTTCAGGTTGATTAGATAAAATTAGCGTCATCGCTTTCACTGTCGGATGTGACAAAACTCAACAATATTGATCAGACCCTCAGATTTTTGTATTTTCATTGATTGGTAACGGGGTAGGATAAATATTTCAAACAATATATGACCAAATCTAGTCTCGATGTCAATAGTAAAGTATGTTGTCATTCTACATGCAAAGTTTCAGGTCGATTAGATAAAATTAACGTCATCGCTTTCACTGTCGGATGTGACAAAATTCAGCAATATTGATCAGACCTTCAGATTTTTGTATTTTCATTGATTGGTGACGGGGTAGGATAAATATTTCAAACAATATATGACCAAATCTAATCTCGATATCAATAGTAAGGTATGTTGTCATTCTACATGCAAAGTTTCAGGTCGATTAGATAAAATTAACGTCATCGCTTTCACTGTCGGATGTGACAAAATTCAGCAATATTGATCAGACCTTCAGATTTTGTATTTTCATTGATTGGTGACGGGGTAGGATAAATATTTCAAACAATATATGACCAAATCTAGTCTCGATGTCAATAGTAAAGTATTTTGTCATTCTACATGCAAAGTTTCAGGTCGATTAGATAAAATTAACGTCATCGCTTTCACTGTCGGATGTGACAAAACTCAGCAATATTGATCAGACCTTCAGATTTTTGTATTTTCATTGATTGGTGACGGGGTAGGATAAATATTTCAAACAATTATATGACCAAATCTAGTCTCGATATCAATAGTAAAGTATGTTGTCATACTTGACGGGTTAGGATAAATATTTCAACCAAGATACTGTTGATACCTAGATTTGTTCTAATGTGACGCATTTGAGAGTAACTTTGATCAATGTTTTTGGTATTTTTTACTATTCAATCGTAAGCAAGAAATGTTTATATTCTACCATGTCGAATAGCTACTGTTCAGTAAAATCTCCATTTCAGGCTTCAAAACGCAGAGTCATTCCTCCTCCTACTAAATTCTCAGAGGAGAAACGAATCAAGTACATCCTGATTTACTTTGATGAGGATAAGAAATATGACATTTTGACTTCAAATAGCTCTTTATTCCCAACGACTATCAATGCAGATGAATTATCGCCGAAAGATACGATCTTAATCAAACCTGATTTAGTGGGCAAAGTTATCGCAACGTCTGAATTTCTGAAGGATATGGAAATTTACAAACGGCGACTCGAAAAACAGCTCGATTTAGGAACTGATTTGGCGAATACGTCCCTCGGATTTCTTAACGACAGCTTATCATCAAGACGAGAAATAGGTTCATCTGAGGATTCCCAGTAGGACTCTTCTCATAGTACTCGAATACTAGAATCTGACGATTCAGACGGAGACACTGTGAAGAATGTAACTCAGAGAGGATGTTGTCTAGTTTGTCATTCACTTAAAAGAGAGGAGATACAACTTCTATCTAAAATTCGAGATAATCAGAAGAGAAATCATAAAGAAATGAAACGATTGATGACCAACCAAGTTAAAACCGATTTACCTCCTTTATCAGAACTAAACCCTGTGTTTTACAAGGAGCAGAATCTAACCGAACTTGGAAGTTCAAATTTTCCTCCTACTCTGTACGGGGAGCGGATATCTAGAGTATTGTTCAGCGATGAGGAATTGTGTGATTACATGCTATTTCCCGTTAGGGATACGGGGAGGAAACCATTGTCTCCTCAGAGATCACAGATTTTCAAAGAGGCAATACGTAAAAGATTTCCACATGATCAGGATGAAGCCTTGAGATGTGCGACTGCTGCAGTGAACCAGTTAGGGATTGATTTGAAACGAGGTCGCCGAAAGCGAAAATGCTTGGCAGTTTGATACTCTTTTAATTTGATAGTTCTTCTAGATGACAGAATCTCTGAAATCGACCCTGTAATTACGCGAAATTTCCACATTGTTTTATTGTTTGATGACACCACCGGCAGATTATTTTATTAGTTTTATTAGTAATCATTTAGAAAGACTTTGAATATTTCGAGTATTCAGTATTTTACAAATACAAGTCAATGATTTTTTTCTAACTGAAGATGGGATGTTGTCTATAGGCCCATAACATTATTCGAAAAACGTTATGCAGAGTGTACTTATACTCGGTTCGATTGTTTTCGGGTACATAATAATTTTGTTAAATTTCTCATAAATGTAATGCAAATATAATCAAATTAACATTAATCTTGTTTTGATTTTAAACCATCATGTAAAACGATACTTCTTTAATGATAAGATATGATATTAAGGTAATTCATCCACAAGTTATGGAGTTGGTTATATTTGACTATCTGCTATCCGGCATTTTGTGGATGGTCAGGTGTCTTGTTAGAGACACAGAATAACGGTACATCTGGAGTAATCTAAATTTACATTTCGTATCTGAATACCAATTCATAGAATTCTGTTTGTTAATTGAACATTGCTTACCTTTTCAGGTATGCCCAAACGCAAGAAACCAGTTTACTACCGTGTGCGTCGGTATCGATTTACTGAATTTAATTCAGCCTCCAGCTCTTCGTCATCGGCACTCAATAATGATATGTCGAGTGATCAAGAAACTGAGATAGTCAATCCGACGGTTTCTAGTGGCGATCATTTAACTTCAACAATAGACATAAATGATGGCTTCTTGCCGCTAAGGGCTTCATCCCCATTGGTCTTCGATTCGGATTCTAATTCGTCTTCGTCAAGTTTCATAAACAACGATGACCGTGATAGCGATGGAGTTGATGGGGACGATGAAAAACTTTATTACGACTCAAACTTATCGGTGATGGAGTTCTCTACTCGTCTTTTAGAAATATCTTCAAAGCATGCTTTCTCAGATGCTGCAAACCACGATATACTGAAATTATTTGCTGATGCATTACCTGTACCAAACCGAGTCCCATCACTCTATAAACATAAATCTGCTTGTATGGAACCGATGTCCTCAATTTCAAAAATAAGTTCCGAGGAAGGGGATATCTTCATTCTTCCATTTGAGGAACAGCTACTAACAATACTTGGGAGGTACTCAGGTGTTGAGGATTTACTTGAAATGTCGAGGTCAAATGGCTATTCTGACATCACCACTGGTCAGTTGTTTCCCAGGATTACGTCTGGTACAGTTTACTTCATTTTGAATACGGATGGATTTTCACCTATACTATCCCGTAAAGTTCAGGTGTGGCCTCTTTTGTTGAGTTTGGTTAATCTATCACCTGCAGAGCGCAGACGGATGTGTAACATCATAATGGTTGGATTTTACATCGGCAAATCCCCAAAGCCTAATTGGAATATATTATTGGAAAGTCTCATCTCATCAATTAATGATGTGTATAATTTTCGAGGGAAGCAAATTAATTGCAAGGTTATTGCATTGGTAGCAGATTCTCCTGCGAGATGTTCATGCTGTCTAATCCAAACTATGAACGCGAGGTAAGCTCATCAGGTCGTGATTATACTGAATGAAGATTGATTTTGATGATTATGTAGTTGAAGTTGATAGCCGCACACTAGTTAATTTATATATTAATGATTTGTAAATATATATTAAGATTTGTATCCGTTCGATCATAGTTATGTAATTCAGATAGATTGTTTTCTTATCGTGTCTTTGATTCTATTTGACTGATATTCGAATGACGCAGGAGTTAATACTAAAAAATTTCATGTTTTGCCTCAGTTACACAGCCGTAGTATCAAAGAAAGTGTAACTTTACCCTTATCAATGTAGTTCTATATAGTGAATACTACGATATCGGTTATTGTTGAGTAATAAAAAACGGTTCAATCGGATAATCAAAACACTGCTTTTTGCTGTTCATGGCGCTTCGTCAGCTCTCCAATGCAGAAAACACGGAATGACATGCCACATACACATTGAGAGTAACAATAATGTAGTGAATAAAGTTCGAACTGAACGAATGTTGGACTCTAAAGTACATAGACTATCAATTGATGTGATCCCAGTCTCTGCATGTAAAAGAAGAGAATTTGTGACTATGTCTTTCATGTAAGCTAAATATGATAAATTAATCGCACTTAAAACATGATTCCCTGTCAGTGCACGATTCATGTTAATCTCATTAATCTATGTTAATCTCAATAAGAAGGACACATTTTCTAGATGGAATCATATCCTTGTTGACAACATTTAATGAATCAGGCGTCTGACGGGTATGACATAGCATAGCTGTATTCAACAACAAAATGTTTATTGAAAAACAGAAACACATATGTGCAACATCAGTTACCCTGGTGTCAAGTCAAAATGGTTTTTTCAGGAGTATAGCAAGATGACCTCTGATGAAGCCTCGGAACGAAGTTTGAATGACAGCAACGTTCTCAGCAACATCTAAAACATATGTTCCTGTCCATATTTTAGCCGGAAGTCAATAGTCTGACAATTGGAATATAGGCTCATTTAGACCTCTTACTACAAGCTACAATTGATTTTCCAGCTTAAATATTGACGAGTACATAAAATTTAGATGTCTCCTAGAAAGTTCACGTTATTCAAATTTCATTCCTAGGCTTTCCCTTGGAAAGCCGCAGGAACATTCTTTACGAAAAACATTTTGATTGGCAACCGTGACGCTGACACAACTCAATACGGCCAGAGTAGAGACTGTAAGTGCTTTGTGACAGGTGAGCCTCAGTTAAGAGGGAAAAGAGGCGTAAAAACCAAAATATTGTCGTATTCGTATGTATGTGAAGTTTCCTTAATCTACGTTGTGTGAATCGATTTTATTTAGTGTGGAAATGTGCAGTTGAATTTTCTGTTGATGAAAAACTGTTTATCCAAAAATACAGTATTGTTATTAGCCAGTTCCGTGTGTCTCTTTAGCAACATATTATGATTCTTTGCACCATTTAAAAGCATTATTGAATTATATACATAATATATTTGTCGATTTGTGGGTCATACATTTATTTATTCTCATCTGTTTTAACTCTGACATTTAAATTTGTATTTTACTTGTGATTTTGAGTTATCAACCGGTTTCGAACCTTTTCAGTGCCAGTCTATAGTGATAATTGTGCTTTGATTTCGGTCCACAGGAAGCTTACTCGGTTAAGCCTTTTGCTTAATTTCCTAAGTTCAGTTAAGTAGACCTGGTTCATACCATTAAGTCTCTTAAGGCCGCATTGTGAAGGGCGTTCGCAAAATTCACGTGATAACGAAGCAATATAATCAATGGAGTGCATGTAGCATAGGTGAATCAGAACTTAATTTAATTTCCTACATATCTCAATATCGTGAATAACAATATCAGTCAGAATCTATTGGTAACCGCCTCCGACTATCGTGGCTTAACAGCCGTGTACATAGTGCGATATATAATGTTCTAAACATCGAGAGTTTTAATTACTGGAAGATGTAACTTAAATTCATACATCGAAAACAAGAAGGTAAAATAATGACGCAATTGTTTATCATTTTCAAGTAAAACCGGAATCCATGAAAAATAATAGCAAGAAATAGAAGTTATTCTCTGCATGTTTATGTTACTGTTGGACTTGGATGAACAACCATTTCTGATGTTGCAGCCAAATAGGTAATGGATAAGCTTGTGGGTCATTCTCAAAAAAAGGTCGAATTTGATGTCCCCTAAATGTACTTCCACTTTATGACTGTAAAAATGAAGATTCTCCCATAAAAGAGTTTTTGCAACTAGTTTTCAATATCAGTTTTACGCTACAAGTCCTCGAATAAATTTGAATCAAAATGAAAACCGTGTATTTATAGATATATCACATGAATCGTCTGAAAATCACACGAAATTCATGTCCCCTGATCGGAGTACTACATTCACAGAAACATTTTTTCAAAGTTAAGGTCAATCATTGAACACTTGACTCCTACAGCAGTTTGCTAGATGCTCCAAAGTTTATAGAAAATGACGTTATGAGGTCACAGGTTGAAATTTCTATCCACAGCGATTTCCTTTATAACTATCCCTCAATCAATGTCAGTACCGTCACGAAATATTCGCCGAAGCCATTTGAGACAATATTTTATGTTTGTGATTCACTATTGTCAGTGTCAATTGGCTTATGTCATTCGTGGACCTTTTAGAGGAATAATTTCCTTGGATTGAGCGAAAGCGAGCAATGCAATTGCAAATACTTCCTGAAAATGGTAGCGTGACTTTTCAAATTGTCAGTACCGTTCACAATTTTCCTTTCTGACGAAAGAAACGTGTGATTACAGGCTTTCTCAGACATTTTTGCCTCACTTTCATGTATGAATTTCTGTCATCATTGCAGAAAATTCATTGCTTTTGAGGCCGTACTGACCGTGACTTTTGAAATTACAGTCAGTACCGTCACGTCAGTACCATCACGTATTTGATGTGACGGTACTGACCTAGTCGTGATGGTACTGACAATTTTTTACAAATCATACAGATTCAATTGACAATTGCAGTGTATATTACCATATCACCGGTAAGAGGGATCAAGCATCAATATCAATTATACGAACACTTAAGGCCGAATTCTTTATGGACGCACGTTGACGATTCAGTGTGGAAAACCGACAAGCCGGTTGATTCTATAGTTGAATAAATGCAGCTGACGAATGATGAGTCACTTCAATAACAGATGCTATGTCGCTATCGCTCCAGTCCATTGTCTTGAATGATCGACCGGCAATGAGGGAGGATGACACGGATATAGGCAACTACACTAAAGCTGGAATCACTGCGTTTGACTCGACAGTACTCTGCGTTAAGTGACTTTCTGCAGACTCGAAGTGCGACTGTTTTTATAGTGATCATACGTACGACCCATACTACCAATTTTCTACCAATTCGATCTTATATTCTGATCTGCTCGTGTTCAGTAACTTATCCTCATCGACGAAACTTTCTACTGATTGTGTGTGTTCGATCCCAAATTCGACGTATCAACAGAGTTCACTTCAACGTACTGGTTTGTTGGAACAACCACTCCAAGTCCAAGTCGCAGAGACGAATGGTAAAATGTCGTACTCTTCATTCTGCAAATTGCGTCCATTTTGGGTACTACAGCCAAAGCTATCTGATCGGGATACATGTCGTTGTGTGAAACATGATAACATCGCATTTATGGCACAAAGACTAAAGGAACTCAAAGTGATAAGCAGCGACGATCCTGAGAAGGTCATCGAAGAAACTGTCTGCAACTCGAACTCGAAAAATTGTATGTACGGTAATTGTGATAACTGCAAAAGCAGAAGTATCAATTACAATGTTTCTAACTTATCGATTTCAACTTGGATACATTCATGGGAAACATCTCAAGTTCAATGGGAAAATTCCAAGGAAAAGAATATGCAAACATCAAAGAAAACAGTTCGTGTTCGTCAGACTTTAACACTGGATGATCTAGTGAAAAAGTTTACAGAATGTCTGAAGTCATTTCGGAAGCATGTCTATAACATTCGTCATCAATTTCTTGAGATCCATCGACTGAAATCTAGCTTAAAACAAAATGAATGCATATTACACATCGGTTTTTCAGAAAACTGGAACACCAAGTATCATTCAGAGATTCAAGCCTGCAATTTTGGTGCTTGCAATGATCAAATAACGCTACACACCGGAGTATTGTATACTTCTGGAAAAACAACGGCATTTGCAAGTTTGTCTGACTGTCGAAAGCATGATGCAGCAGCTGTTTGGGCTCATATGAAGCCTGTTTTCGATTGGATTAAGGATGAAATTCCTTTAGTGAGGTCGATTCATGTTGTCTCCGATGGACCTAGTAGTCAGTATAAAAATCGCTATAACTTTTTTTTATTGTCTCATATGACATTTGAGCATGGATTTAGTGAACTAGAGTGGTCATTCACAGAATCAGGACACGGCAAAAGTGCAGCTGATGGCGTAGGTGGCAGCTTGAAAAGGTGTGCTGATCGACTGGTTGCCCAAGGTATTGATATTCTCAATGCTGAAGCCCTATACCACGCTCTGCTTGGACAAGGAACTTCTGTGAAATTGTTTCTGGTCCCTGAAGCTGATGTATTGCTTGTCTCGGATATTCTGCGAAAAAATGCATCCTTACTTGAGCGTAGTGTAAAAGGAACTTCAAGTTTCCATCAAGTATTGTGTCTAAACAGACATTCAATCATTTGCAGGGAATTGAGCTGTCATCATTGCACTAACCCAAAACCATGCAACTGTCACAACAGCAAATACCACACATTCTGTAAAATAAAACGTTGTAATAAAGTTAAAGGTAAACGGAATGATAATCAGAGCCTGAAGAAAAACACGCAAAAGTTTGTGCAGGATATTCCAGCTCTACTTCGTGGTATTGTTTTGTCTGTGGAGAAGACACTATTGAGGATATGGTAAGATGCACCAGCTGCGAGGAATGGGCACACACCATGTGTGTCGGAGAAATTTCAGATGACTTTATTGACTGTGCTGCAATAAGTACTTTCCCTAATCTTGTGGTGACTCTTTAAATTGGAAGATTTGATTGGGGGCTGAATTTCGTTTTGAATATTCGTTTTTTGATAAAATAACGGTTCTCATTTTAATACACCGAACATGCTGTAAAACTGCTTACATGGTAATAGACCGATGTTATTCATAGACATTATAGAGTGTATTATGTCTTTATTTAGTACTTATTGATAATAACAGCAGGTTTCTGGCAGCAACCGTCACGACGGTCAGTACCGTCACATGGCTGTCAGTACCGTTACGTTGCTGTCAGTACCGTCACGCAATCAATTATGGACGTGAAGCACTCAATAAATTGTTTCTTCATAGGTAATTGTCTATATTGTGAAAACACTTCATAAAATGGTGCTGCACCAGAAAAATCATCCTCAAAACGTCATCTTATTCACATGTTTGCACGAAGTTTTTGATGTCAAAGATAGAGAATTTTGAAAAATCGGTTAATTTATCAAATAATCAAAAAATCAGGATGACTGATATCATCCACTACATTTATATTTCAACTTGTGTGAGGCAGAAAATAGTTTACTATGAAAAAAATCGTACTTTATTTCTTTTCATGCCATTTAAATGGGACGGTACTGACATTCTATTGAGTTATCTATCAATATCAGCAAATCCTGTGAAAAAAATTGGAAATGGTATGATGTGCAATCATCGAATTTGCAAAATTTGGAGCATTATTTACCTTCTGGCAAATTATAGCAGTAAAATAAGGTTGAAAAAAAATTTACTTTTTTTTTCGAATTCGACATTTTCGTGAGAATGACCCTTGTAGTTACCTGCATAATATGTAGTTTAATACATGTATATACTAGAAAAATTCTAATAATAAAACTAATATAGTTCATGTACAAGATAATACCAAGGAATTTTAACGAGAGCTTTGGGTGGTCCAACTCAATGCGACTGCATATTGTAGTGCATTTGATCACAGCATTGGAATTTTAAAACAAAGAAACATTGAAACAAAAAAACCGACCACCTGAATTGTGACTAAATTCAATCGATTCTCATGCCTTCCAATCTTGTCGCACATGAACGCCATACATCATTCGAAAGCTCACATTCTCAGCTTTCAAATAAGCTACCATGAACTTCTATTCGTTGAAGTGCCTTCTGACCAAAGATCAAAACGTAAATATCGCTCAATTTACAAATCGTAATTTTTCTATATGAAAATTTATGAGTATGATGATGAATCAAACAGGGGTAGAGAGAGAGAGAGAGAGAGCATTTTCTCAGCTTTTTCTTTTGATGTATAGCTAATCGAAATCGATGTAGCTGTAGAGGGATGTCGCAAACCTATCACAAAATCATGGTGATGAAAAGGCACTGGAAACATCATATTCTTTATTTTTCGTTAAAGTCTTCCGTGAGTGGTCTTATTAGAATCCTTACGACACAAGAAGTAAGAATATGTGAGTGTAATTCAAACCAGTTCAGTAGTTCTTCAAAATTTTTCTCATGTTAACTAAAGTACCCAAACACCGCTGTTTTTTATGAACATCTCTGTAGTTATGGATGTATGACTGCATCATCCGCGCATGATAATTGTATTGATGTTTTAATGTTTCAACGCTGTGATCAAGTACATTACGAAATACAGTTAATATAAAGTAAATACAATAGGGCCTATACAGTTGCATTGAATTGGACCACCCGAAACTCTCATTAAAATTCCTTGGTATTATCTTGTAGAACTATATTAGTTTTATTATTAGAATTTTTCTGTTCTCTCTACAGTATAGTATCATGACTGGGAACCTCGAAGGGCATCCTGATCTTAAAATTTGTATCAGTATATGCATGTCATGATTTAAATGTCTGTCACATCCTTGAACCTTGAAGATCGGAATATAACGGTAAAAAGTAAAATATGTTCAACCGCATATTACCGTACTTTATTTGCCAAGCCTTACTTTCAAGAGGTTTATTTCGATTATTCGTAATGAATTTAAGTTGAAATAATTGATCGTATTACCGATTTCTAGTGTTGGAAGTATCATGCATGTACGAAACGTGAATGATAAAAGCATTTTACCAATTATCTGCCCAATTTTTATTTGAATTTTCATTTTCAGATACGGTTGTTCAACATGCTTGATAAAAGGAACGTATGATCAGGATGTACGAAAAATGGTTTTCCCTTTTGAGAGGAATCTGCGACTTCGAACCTTCGATTCGCATCGACGTCATCAGCGAAAGGGAACGATTAAAGCCCCAGTTTATGGGGTTAAAGGTAGAACACCTTTGTCGCAACTATTAATGTTACCAATTCAAGTACCGTATGATATCATGCATCTGGTATACCTTGGCATTGCTCGAAAACTTCTTACCACGATTTTAGAGAAAAAACTTGTCAACGTAAGCGTTCTCTCATCATCAATTTCGATTATCAAAGTTCCACATTGGTTTAGACGAAGACCTCGTAATTTGCAAGAACTATGTTTGTGGAAAGCGCAGGAACACAAATTGTTTTTGTTGTACTATTCCCCGTTCTGTTTATTCAAACTTTATGAGGGGAAAAATAACTATGTGGAACATCAACTTCTTTGTCTTTATTCATGTCTCTCAGCATCGATTTATGCTTTATCGACAGAATTTGTTGACCCTCGGGTCATCCCATTTTGCAAAGAAATAATTTTTTTCTTCCAAAAATGGATGAGAATCACATTTGGTCCTGGAGTAGGAACAGGATCGTTGCACGCGATCTGTCATCTTCCGGCACAAGTCGAAAATTTTGGTTCATTGCCTCATACTTCAGCAACATGTTTTGAAAATGTTAATAGGTTTTTGAAAAGGTCCGTTACTGGAAAGAAAGGTCAAGGCAAACAGATAGGGGAACGTTTCCTGCAAATGCATGGCATTGCGAAAACAAAGAAGTTGATTGGTATCGAAACTTTAAGATTTGAAAACCTAAATAACATGTTTGCTTCATCTTTGGAACGTTTTTCTGTCGATGTTTCGAACTGTTGCTTTGTCTCGAAAGTTCGAGTGAATGAAAATGTTTTCCATTCATATTCATATGGTAAAAACTTGCAGTGTGCCTCTTATTACGCTTTTCTAGACGAAGAACTGGAATTTGTAAAAATCAAATGTATCATTGTTCATGAAAACGAGGTAAAATGTCTTTGTCGTACTTATCGTTCCGAACAAGCTTGGTCTAAACTTGCTGACTTGCCAAATTGTATTACAGATGCAATGAATGCAATAAGCAACCATTTCCTTTTAGTTAAAGGACCATTGAAGTTACATTTTGTTGAAAAACTATCACGTCATGCAATTCTTGTAAAGCATGGTTCTAGTGGTTTTTATGGTGTTAAAGTCATAAATGATCATGAGCATGAATGATCGATTTTTGTGTCGTTAGTGACTTTCTGATATTGTTTAATATGTGAAGTGATTTATTCGTTCATAATATGATTTATTCCTAGTATTTCACTCTGGCATCAATAATTGTCAAGTATTGTTATCAAAATCATATTTCGAATTTGTTATAATCTAATACGCTGAATTGATGATGTCTTATGTTATATTTCCTGTGAATATATCAAATTTGTTTCGTGAACCTGTTAAGTTTTCATTTGCTCCAAGTTTTGACAAAAAATGCATTTGTAATGAAAGCTAAATTGGTCATTTGAATCTTAGTAAGCACCACAGCAGAACATACATAGCTTCATAAGCTCTACAATAAAACTTGTTTAAAACCGAACTGAACTTACTAAGCACCAGCATAAACCTAACTAGACTTAGTAAGCACCAATGTGCAACTTAAAAGACTTAATAAGCACCATCTTCAGCTACTTTCCAGTACTTGGCAGGTTATACTAAGTAAAGCAGGATGGTGCTTAGTAAGTTGGTATTGATTTTTTCTCTCGGGTCCGTTCTGTCGCCTCTGTTGTTCGCTATCGTAATGGATGTGGTGACTGGAGATACAAGAGAAGGACCGCTATCGGAGATGCTCTATGCAGACGATATTGTTTTGACAAGCGAGTCGTTGGATCCCGAGTAAAAAAATTATGTTTTGCTTGCTAAGCGTCATGGTACGCGCGCGGTAAACTTAGTAGGCGACATATTAACACGCAAAACCACGATATGCCTACTAGGCACATATCAAGCACCAACTAAATTGATTAAGCAAAGCATGATTACCACATGCCTAGTAGGTCCATATCAAGCGCCTACTAAATTGGTTAGGCAAAGTTTTCTAGGGCGTGATTACCATATGCCTACTAGGCACATATCAAGCACCTACTAAATTGGCTAAGCAAGCAATATTTTTTTCTGTTCTTATCAAGCGCCATCAGCTTGAAGGGCTTCTCACGGCGTTAAATGATCAGACAAAAGCGGCACAATAATTTTGAATGGCCAATAAGCTCTTGCTGCTTTGCTTGATTTGTTTGGAATAAGGCAGATTAGTAAATATACAAAGCCAATCTGGGCCATTGTCATAAAAATGTTAAATGCTTCATTACTTATCCCAGTCAATTAAATATTTTCGTTCACGGAACTTGGGTGTATTTTACTGTACACCAGATCAATGCATATTAAACGCGAGAATAGTTGATAGCCCACAATTACAGTTGTGTTGCTGTAAAAGGCCTGCACCAAGTATAGACACACGTGATAGCGTAGGGAAAGTGATGTTTAAATGGCCAGTTGATGCATGTGTTTCATCAAAATAATTTTAGAACTATTTAAAGCTCTGGTATAAGCATTAAAATGATCATGCGCAGAGCTTAGTATTCGGAATGATATTACACTTGTGAAAGCAGCTTATCGAAAGCTTCCATGTAGTACCTATGATTTTACTCGTACTGTAGAAATTACATGTAGTTATGTACTTTCTTGATTGACAATCGACTATCATGGCAGTTGCCAATTTAGGTATCAAGACAAGAAGTCAAGATCCATCCCTCTTCAGTCCGGGTTTCATTGTATTTCATAATTTCACCAACAATGTTATTGTTAAACCATCGACTGAGTTTACTGAAGTCTGGCATGCGTACAATATAGGAGGATAGGAGGTGAGTGAGTCAGCAGTCGTGACGGAGAAGTCTATTCATGCAAAGTTGCTATTCTACCATGGATCGATCAACGACGTCTTCTCTTACTGCAGTCTTGGCCAAACGTATTAATGCGCCACGCTTTAAGCTGACAGCACTTGGGTGTCGAGTTGAAACTCGGAATTCGGCAGTAGCACAGCGTGAAACAAAATCATTTTCTGATGGACTGTTTCGGTTAATATTCGCTTTGCAGTTACTCAATGACTTTTCAACAGAAAGCCAATGCAAACTTAATTTACAATTGCTGTCTTCAAGTTTCACCTGTGACTTTGTAGCGTCGTGAAGGATTGCATTTCCGTCGAACAAGTGAGGAAGAGATCATATCCTATAAATCCTGTCAAACAAGATGAGGAATCGAACCTTCTTTATCACGTGCGCGGAAAGGGGACGGTTATCAAGATCGAATGCTCTTTTACATGACAAGATTCCAGACCAAGGTGAGAAAATATAATCAATCTCAATCATTTTATGCAATAAAAATAATACGATAAGTGAAAATGTAGGATTCAAAAATTTAGGAAAATTACATGTATGTCAGCTTCCTATGTTTTGAAAGTTGCTGATAACCTGTTAAATTAAATCAAAAGCACGAAAACTTGAAGTGCTATTAGTTAAGTGATCGTGTGACTTATTCATCTGTTTACTGACATTCATTTAGATTTGCTAAGTCTTATCCCTATTAAGAAATAGCAGCATTGTTTGAACTGTATGCTGTCTCTGCAGGCCAGATATTAAGCTCACGATGAGGTCAATAAAGTCATTCCCCGACAACTCGTGAAGCGATGATGACCAAGCCAGATCCTTTATACTAACATTTTTTCAACTAAAAAAGGTTGTGGCAAGGCAGTGGTCACGTGAAGATTTTAAATGGCAGTAGTGGATGAGAAGAAGAGGGAGATCGAGAAGGAACAATGTACACACGAGCAACAACAATGCGTCGAATAGACGAAGTCAAATGAAGCGGTTGACATCGCTGCGCTTCACTTTATCGTCTATAATGCAAAGAGTACTTGTCCGATCAGCATAAAGTTTTGATTTAGGTAGAAAATATGCTTAAGTAGGCCTACGTCTACCCGAAGCTTGGTGACAATTGATATATTTTTGTAGATTTTGGACGAATTTGAAAACCTGGGGATAATCGAGTTTCCGCACTCTTCAGATAGTGAATAACAATTTTGTGGATTAACATCTTTCAAACAGCAATTATCGAACAAATATGTAAATGTGGTAAAATGTCTCATGATCAAATTGAAAAATGACAATATGAAAAAAGCACTAAAAATTTCGCAAAATCTAGAGCTTTTTAAATATCATTTTCTCAAATTATATCGTGGTAAAGTATCAAGTTTCAAAGTCTTTTGAAATTATTTTGAAGAATACTCGAGAGCTCAATATGCTGATGCTTAATCCACCTTTTATTCCTTACCTGATATCATTCTTGTAATTGATGAGTTATATCAAGAATAACTAATTATGAAGTAAGCGCTGAATAGAATGGTGATTTAGGTTTGACCGATCTAGAAGCTAATCATATTAAGTATAGACATGTCAACTGCAGAATGACACGACCATTCGAGTTCATCGCTGACACTCCAACAGCATAGTTACCGAAATGAGGTGAAGTGTGCCCGTTTCAAATGCCAACAATCATATCCTGCAATTACATTATGCTTCCCCTTGCCAGGGAGTCCTCTGAGCATAGTATTCGCGAATTCTTTCAGTCATAGTTAAACTTGAGATCATTTCTTTCATTTCCTTTAGAAAATTATTTGTTATGTAATAACGTTTGTACATGCACATCTGTATCTCGCATGTTCAATTTCAATTTTACCAAATTTCTTGCTCTGTATTTTCCTTAAGACAGTATGACATTATGCATTCTCTTGAAATAGTGTATGTGAGCTTAACTTAGGCTGTGCGCAGTGAAGCCATCCAGATAAATGTGTAAATGCGATTATAGCATCAATCGCTCGGTACCTGAGTTTTGCTCCCGCAATTGGCGCAGTATGTTGCTGATGCGCCATGAGAGATAAGCTACCAACGGAACTCAACGAACTCCTCGATCCTCTCTCACTAATGAATATTTGGAGATTATAATTTGTTAGTGATATTTGTTCGACAAAATTTCATCAGATCTTGAAAAACTGCAGATAAAACTCTTATAACTATAAGAGAGGTGCCGACATCAATCATTCAATCAACTTTCAATCATTCCTGACTTTTTGTACAAACAACGTTCAGTAGCCCTTAATTTCTCATGGCACCGGATTTACAATAAGTCCCCCCCAAATAACAAGCTTCAGGATTTTCGCTTCCGGTAGCTTGCCGCGGAGTAAGCTTTAGGGAGGTATTCATTTGAGTGCGCTTGATCAATCTTTGCTTCACGCTGCTACGTCAGGACAATTGACACTTCTTCTCTGTTCTTCTTCTCAACCATGAGCCAACATGAACATTAATTTCGAGGGAAAATAGAAATCCTTTCACTTGAAGAGCATTATCAGCATAATTTCATCTTAAATACACTCAACATTTGAAGCAATGCAACTGATTGGCATCATCTTCGGGATGGACTGAGAGTTTCAGGAGCTTATCATCTTTATAAACCATCGACCAAAACAGATCAGAAATAACTTTTTAGCATGACAAAATTGAGTTTGATACGATGAAAAATCAATTACAAAAGCGTCGAACCACGCATGTTCTCTTTCTCCTGTGATTAAGCATCACCGGGATGGAACAGGCCGCGGGCACGGCCTTCCGATTAATTTTAATGGGCCTATGTTGACCATTAACTATGCATTCCCTCTAGAGGAAATCGTTCAGTCAATCAAAAGGAAAACAGCATTATAGGAGCATGTATAGTTAGTGTAACATATTTAAAGATGCCTCGTGCTCTATCATAAATGTTGCGAACTGATTCTTAAATAGTAAAAAAATACTAACTTTTGCATGTAATTACACATAGCTTATCTCAAATAAAATTGTCAGAATCCTATATTCTAGCCTACATGAATTTTTATAGCAGCAAATCAAAAATCAAGCTCCACCATTCTGCTAAGGTCCACATTGTTTCTATCGACTTTTAAAAGCGCGAGGGACGCCGAAGGGCGTCAACTTCTGCATAATTTTAGCGCCAGTAGAAATCGACCTCAAAAGAAAGGGGATCTTGATTTTTTTCTTTGCTGCTATAATGACTATGATCTCCTGCCGTTTGGTCAACTGTGTGAATTTTGTAAGAATTATGTATTCCTTAGCCTATCTATCCAATGATTATTTCATATCTCGATTAACTGGAAAAAATCTCGAGGAATCAAAATGAATGATTGGATTTCAATGCAAACACATGTACGAGTAATGATAGTAGCGCCTACTGCCTGCATGTGCTCTTGACAGTCGATGGTAGAGCAGTGTCTGAAGTTAGCGGCATGCGATCAATTTTGATTGACATCGTACGTTGTCAACCCCTGCTGACTCATTTATATTATTTATATTGATAGAATTTTCTAGCAATGCATTCCCAATTTAATGTGTATTTAAACTTTTGTAAAATGCCTTAAAAGTAGGTTTCGTTATAGATCGCAGATTTCCTTTGTTAAGACTGGCCACTTTGGCAATGTTTTCCACAGTTTTTATGCAAGTATTTGAGCATTCCGAAATCTTGCTCCGGTGCAGAGTTGTGGGTACAATTTCTGTGCATGGTTTATATTTCTTAAAACCATATCTATCACTGTTCTAAACTTGCGGAAAAGCCCTAAGCATGTTTCAATGAAAACAGAATATTTTGGAAATCGTAAAAACAACCACAGGTTAAAATTTTGGTTAAGCATCGTTTTTGATAACAAATGTGCACATTCAGCATCTCCTTTTGGTTTCATCTTTTGTTAAAAAAAAGAAGTTGCAGAGGCCATTGAGGTGCATGCTCCTCACAGCAGGCCTATTATAATTTCAATGATTCTGATTTCTGTAGTAGCCTACTATAGAATTAGCTGATCACAAAGCTAATCATATCCATGATGTGGCCCACTACTAGAACCGTTTTTAACACCTTTGAGGTGGATGATTCGCATGCAACATTAAAAACTTGCAAGTCATGGCATACATGTATACATGTACATTTGAAAAATTTCTCTTCTTTGTCCATGACTCGGTCTCCTACGAAATTTGTTTCATGACTAGCTAGCAGTTTTTCTACTTAAAGCACATGTACATGTACATGTATGTTCTCTGCCAGAACTACATGTGCATATATTAGTTTTGCAATTTCCATGCAATTCATACAAGCAGTGGCGGTAGCAACGCTCGCATCACCTTGGCCTCCAGACAAAAAAAGTGCGAACTGAAGTATAGGGCGCACAGATCTCTCCAAATGTGCACCTATAGCACAATGCAACTCAACTTCTGCATAATTTTAGCGCCAGTAGAAATCGACCTCAAAAGAAAGGGGATTCTTGATTTTTTCTCTTTGCTGCTTTAAATGCCTATGATCTCCTGCCGTTTGGTCAACTGTGTGAATTTTGTAAGGAATTATGAATTTCCTTCGCCTATCTATCCAATGATTATTCATATCTCGATTAACTGGAAAAAATCTCGAGGAATCAAAATGAATGAATGATTGGATTTCAATGCAAAAACACATGGACGAGTAATGATAGTTAGCGCCCCTACTGCCTCGCATGTGCTCGTTGGACAGTCGATGGGTAGAGCAGTCGTCTGAAGTTATAGCGGCATGCGTCAATTTTGATTGACATCGTACGTTGTCAACCCTGCTGACATCATTTATATTATTTATATTGATAGGAATTTTCTAGCAATTGCATTTCCAATTTAATGTGTATTTAAACTTTTTGTAAAATGCCTTTAAAAGTTAGGTTTCGTTATAGGATCGCAGATTTCCTTTGTTTAAGACTGGCCCACTTTGGCAATGTTTTCCACAGTTTTTATGCAAGTATTTGAGCATTCCGAAATCTTGCTCCGGTGCAGAGTTGTGGGTACATTTCTGTGCATGCGTTATATTTCTTAAAGAACCAGAATATCACTGTTCTAACTGGCGAAAAGCCCTAAGCATTGTTTCAATGAAAAACAGAAATATTTGGGAAATCGTATAAAAAACACCCACAGGTTAAAATTTGGTTAAGCATCGTTGTTTGATTAACAAATTGTGCACATTCAAGCATCTCCTTTTGGATTCATCTTTTGTTAAAAAAAAGGAAGTTGCAGAGGCCATTGAGGTTGCATGCTCCTCTACGAGCAGGGGCTATTATAATTTTCAATGATTCTTGATTTCTTGTAGTAGCCTACTATAGGAATGAGCTGATCACTAAAGCTACTCATATCCATGGTGTGGGCCCACTACAAGAACCGTTTGTTAACCACCTTTGAGGTGGATGATTCGCATGCAACATTAAAAACTTGCAAGTCATGGCATACATGTATACATGTACATTTGAAAAATTTCTCTTCTTTGTCCATGACTCGGTCTCCTACGAAATTTGTTTCATGACTAGCTAGCAGTTTTTCTACTTAAAGCACATGTACATGTACATGTATGTTCTCTGCCAGAACTACATGTGCATATATTAGTTTTGCAATTTCCATGCAATTCATACAAGCAGTGGCGGTAGCAACGCTCGCATCACCTTGGCCTCCAGACAAAAAAAGTGCGAACTGAAGTATAGGGCGCACAGATCTCTCCAAATGTGCACCTATAGCACAATGCAACTACCCGTTGGTAAGGCCGTTCATGGGCCAATATCGTTCCGGCTTTGGCTTTTTATCTTTCCAGTAAATTCATTCCATTTAAATATTTATATTTCACTTTCTTTTAATACTACTTATTAATTGAAAATAAGTAGTATTATATATATCCGGAAACTATATATGTCAAAGAAAAGATCGGCCAACGATGAAAATTTCATTAACCTTTTTGCGCCCGAATTTGAATAAATATCAGTCACTGCTAGAGCATCAGTGTCGGGCGATGCTATATCACTGGTGTCAATGCGCTATTCTGAGCACGTAATCTTATTGTCAATGATCCCAAAACAATAATTTGATTTAGTTAAAACCATATATGTATACTACAGACATGATAACTTCAAGAGCTTAACTGCTTTATAAATCATGGTCAATTTAAAATCTGCTTCCTGTTGAAAGTGCTTAGCAAGTCTGTTAAGGTCGTAAAGTGACATAAATATCTTAGATTGTCCTAATAAGTGCTTCGCATAATTATTAT